>NDGN011363188.1:0-14000 GCA_002564285.1 Tympanoctomys barrerae | reverse complement strand
ACCAGGAATTGATTTTATATATATATATATATATATATATACATATATATATATATATATAAATACAAATTCTGTTGTCCATAGAAATTATTCAAAAGTCAGCTATTATTAAAAAAAAATTTAAAAGTCTAGGTAAGTGATTGGTTTAATGCTATGTAGAGCTTACTATAATAGAAAAAAAGCCTATGTAAAAAAATACAGGCTGAGACTACATTAATAACTCTGAAATAATGGATTTAAATTTGGTTAAGTTCCTAAGTCTCTACCCCAAGGACATTGGGTTTCTAAGTAATCAAAAGCACTTTCTCTTAAAATATCCATTCTGCTCTTTCTCATTAAAATGAACATAAAAAATAACATAGATGCAAGTAAAAGAAATCCATTCTGAAGTATTTTCAAGTTAATATCCATTCTCACAACTGAGATATCATTCCACTTTCTCCCAGGAATTCTGAGAGTCTGAATTCATTTTAGCAGCATCACAGTGAGGGGAGGTTGGAACTCTGGGTCACAAAGTGACCTGTGCAAGCACTTTGCTTTGATGCTAATGACAGTCTCAGAGATAAAAACAAAGGCTTCCTTTAGGGCAATAGCTTGCAAAATTTTACTGATCATCTACAATTTGGCATAATATGGAATTATACACTGATTTCAAAAAACCTGAATAAAATGACAATGAGATATTTAGCATCTGGAATACAGATTTTTTAAGTTTAAAATTAATGAAAGATAATACTGGCATCTTTCTTTTGAGATAGGGTCTCACTACGTAGTTGAGACCAGCACTGAACTCACTTTATAACCCAGGCTGGCCTTGGTACCACAGTGACCCACTGCCTCAGCCTCTTGAGCATGGGCATCCCAGGTATGGGCCATCGTACCCTGCCCTAACAAAGACAAATTTAACAACACAAAAGGGTTCAATTTCTATAAATTGTAATATTCAGACCAAAATTAATGAAAAATATAAAAGATGCTTGTAGAAAAATGATATTTAAAGAATTAAGAGCTTATTTAATGTGAAAAGTTTTTGCAAACTTTCAATAATAAAATACATCACGCAAGTGACAAATATGAACAGACAGTTCATAAAACTGGAAAAATAGCACAGACCTTATGAAACCCTCACCACACAAAGCGTGACGTATGAACCAACAGTGTCTGTAACCAGACAGTGGTAATAAAGACAAATGACTGAACAGGCAAAATCAGAAACAGAGACAGCATATAATAGATGAAAAATGAAAGTGCACAAGATTGAGGTTTGGTTGGCTGGAAATAAGAAATGATATAATCCTGGAGGATTATTAGAAGTGAATGAAAAACAAAAAACATGGAGCTTCACTCCAGGATCAGTTCCATTTTAGTTTGTGCTCCATCACCACCTCTTTAAGAAAACTTTTCAGCCTTGCCCGTGTTTGATTTCCTTACCTTCTAAGCTATACTGTTACTTTTTTTTGAAGAACACTTGGAGATTTTGTTTTATAAAATATGTACATGAAAAAAGCAAAGCAAGAACAATTACTTTCTCCCAATCAGGTGGTGTAGAGGAGTTGCTGTTTCTCATTCCTTTCTCACGTAAACGCTTAGCTTTGTACGCTCCTGTGTACCTCGAAAAGTGTGCTATGCTCATAAGTGCTTATTAACAGGCTTCCAGAGCTGGGGTTGAAAAGAAGGCCCCGGAAGCAGCACTCCTGACATAGCTAAGGTTGAGCTGATAGCGTGAGTGCACAGAACATAGAGCCAAGAGGTTTGTGGCTGCCCATCTCACAGCATTTGTACCACAGATAACAGATCATTCCAAAAACACAGATAATAGTAAAATGTGCTGATGCATTAGAAAGTGATCACTTTTGTATACTTCATGCATTTTCATAAAACATACAACTTAATTGTTTAAGTGTATGTAATTTAATTTTAAATGATGTCTATGTTTATCTGTCTTGCAAAATTCGTGAAAATTTAACATTCTGCTCTTGTAAGCTAGTATGAAACATCCCACACACCACAACTAGGAGATAATGTAAGTATTTTTTCATAGTTTTACAACCCTATAAAACAAAAGATGAGCCATAAGCGCAAACATTCTTTATGTCTTTAATACATGGCCAGATGTATTTACTCTCTGGTCTTGCACCTCTCATGAGTGACTCTGTAGTTTATAGGACCCAGCACCACCAAACATGGGCACCTCTCACCCCAAGATTGTTAAGAGTTAATCTGTGATAGCGGTAAGCCAAGTGCGGACCCCGGGCATCTTCCCCACTGGTGTCTACCGAGCCGGCCAAGCTATGTTCCTGCTCTTGCCCTCTGCTTTCTTACCAGCCACCCTAGGCAACCCATGCTAGGCTCTAGCCCAGATGCGCAGCCCCTGCTGCACAGGCACAATGCCCAGGTGCTGTGACCCTCTGGGCAGAAAAGATCAGGTGCTCAGGTCAGGAGGCTAACCTGGGGTGGCCTCCCCCGGAGATGGCCTTCTCCTGCAGTCATTAGCATTTTTGTCAATTGGGAGTGGACCGTATTTGCATTCAGACCATTTTCCTAATGTGTTTTCATCCCGGACTTACTAACCTTCAGGTCAACAGATTGCCTTTAAAAATCTGTGGGCTAAGTGGAATATTTGGACTCAGGGGGTGCACAACTCCCATTCGTCAGTGAGGCTGCCACTTGCAGGCCTCTGACCCCAGGGGGCTGATGGAATTAGAGCGTGAGCCCTCACAGCACCATTAAATGGGCCTGGGTGTTGCAAAGGCGGAAACAGACACTAAGAAAGCTGGCTTTGAGTGTGAAGAATCGATTTATAGTCCTAACAGTCATCCACTTTCTGTTTATTTCCTGGCCAACAGATTGACAGGTTGCAATGTCTGTGAAGAGCTTACCCATTGAAATGAGACAGAAATGCAGGGAAAACTGACAGCAGGACTCCCAGGACTTGAACCTGCTCAAAGCCAGTCTCTCTTTACTTAGGGCCAGATAGATGGCTATGCACAGCCTAACAGGGGTTTTCTCTTCTATAACTTGCAAACCCATTTGTTCCACTGTTCCTCCAGATTTCTATGCTCCTCAGGTTTTCCTCGAAAGCCCAAGAAGATGCTCTGGGATGTCCGGGAAGCGAGTGGGCTCTAGGGCTGTTCACATGGGCCACCACCATTAAAACCTAGTGATGGCTGCAGGCTGAAAGAAAACCTCTGGGTTTGACTACCAGGAATCTGAATGATTAACACACTTGTCTGGCAACCATGCCACATGGCAGAGCTGGAAAATCTGTACTAGGACGGAAAGGATATGAACACACTGACCAGAGCTGGACTCTCAGCGGCTCATCCATTAATGAGCTGCACCTTTTCCACTCTAACTTCCCCATATTCAGTACATAACTTCCTCAAGTTCAACCCCATGGTACTTAAAAGATCAAGCAATGGTATCCTCCTCAGAGTGCTGTGAGGCAGATCAGCTGGGTCAAGTCAAATAAGGGCTCAGAACCCTAAAGAGCCCACAGCATGTAAATATGCACCACTGTCTATGCTCTGCCTCAGTTTCTTTCAGAGGTAAAGTTCATCTCTCTTGATGGATCTACTGAAGAAAAAGGCTCAGTGTTCCAGGGACATTATCCACCTTGCACACGAGTGTTTGTATGATGCCTCTGTCCTCCACTGCAGAGAGAGGCCTGCTCTAAGTACTGGTGCACAGGACAGTATGGAGAAGAACGAGGAGGATTCCCACCTCTCCCCCCCAATGGCCCGGCAGTTGCTGTAACTCAAGCTCAAGAGAGGGCAGATGTGCCAGTCTGGGGCTCTGAGTGCACAAGCCTGGCAAAAATGCAGGATAAGTTGCATCTTGCTCCAATAAAACCAATTCACTCTGGGGGCTGAGAAGAGCCAAGCCTGGATGTTACGCTACTGCCCAAAAGCCTGAGGACGGGGCTCTAAGGAAATATGTAGCTGTGACTTCCAGGAGCCAGGGCTTCCACTGAGGAGGTTTCTGGAGCAGATGCAATCTTCTTCATGTAGGGCAAGGCCCCAGGCCGCTCCCCTGATGCCACGCTGGTCAGGCACTTGCCAGTCCCTGCATCTAGGGCCCGTTGATGCCATTGCCCTTATTTTGTGCTCTGCTGCCTGTGAGCACCTAATTTGGTACACAAACTTGGAGCTGCAGAGCGCTGAGAACCTTTCCCCTTCCACAGAGGGAACTGCATCCTCAGTGCATCTGTTCTGCCTTCTCCGGCTTGGATTGTAAAAACAAGGTACACTTTAATTAAGTGCATAAAATGTTTAACATGTAACTGGTCCATGGTAGGGAACAGATGTATTATTTATTAGTTTGGGGGGTATTTCTAGTTTTGGGGGTCTTTGGGTAGCATTGGTAACAAGGCACATGGTAACTCATGAATGAGCACTTTGATGACACCTGATGGTACAGAGATGGGGTCCGACAAATACTCCTTACACTGAATTCAGTTTATTTTCTAATCTTGGAGACCAGGCCTGCCCTGAGGGCGTGCAGCTCTCTTCTGTCACAGCAGACAGATCTGAGGTGGCCTAGCTCAGGAGGCTGATGGGTGCCAGGGCAGGAGAAAGAAAACGGAGGCAGAAGGTTTTCCTTTCATTAGATTGCAGGTAAGAGGCAGGTGGCACTAATTCTCACATTCTGGATTTATTTTCTTGTTTGTCCAATGGAGATAACAATACCTGATCTATTTTAGAGTTGTTTTGAAGATAAAATAAAGTCAATGCATATGGAACTCCAAAAATAAGTAAACAGCACTCCATAAACGTAAGATGCTAGGGTGCATGCCTCTCCCCACTGACAGGTAAGACAAAACCTCCAGTTTCTCCCCACACCTGGCCTGGGAACAGGACGGCTGCTGGCTGCAGCTGCTTTCTGGAGCACGTGTACAACTTTCTTCTCTGATGCTACCAGCAGTTGTCCTGCACTGAGAGGGGACAAGCAGACAGCTTTGTAAATTTGGGTATGTGAAGCCTTCCATTCAGCCCCCATGCTGGCAGCCCTTTCTCAACGTGAAAGCCACTTTGAAAGCCGAGATGATCTCATAGGTCTTTCTGCTTCTGAAACAGATGGCGTGACCCACGTGCATTTGCCATAAATGCACCAGGTTGTGATGATCTGCCTTGTTATGCTCAGCTGAAGACTGGATCAACTAGCAATCATCTGCTGTGGATGTAAGTGTGATCTGAGATCAGCACAGAAGCTGGGAGTGGGCTGCTTCTCGGCTACTGCAGTGAATTGTGACTACTCAGGGCTCTGTTTCCAGTCACCAAAGCGTAACCTTTGACAAGGCACTGGAGGACTGCTAGACACCTTCAAAATCAGTGTGGTGGTGCACACCTGTAATCGCCTCACTGAGAGGCTGAGGCAGGAGGATCACTGTGAGTTTGAGGCCAGTCTGGACTACAAAGTGTGTTCAAGGCCAGCCTGAACTGCATGATGAAACCCTGTCTCAAAAAGACCAAAAAAAAAAAAAACAAAACAAAACAAAACAAAAAAAACCCTTAATTTCTGTGTCTAGGCTACCCACCTTTAAAAGCACTATAATACACTCTTTCTCTGAGAACAGTGTGGGCAACAATTAATGACTAACGATCCCAAAGAGATAGCAGCCATTAGGAAATACTTCTGAATACCCACAAAACTCTGAGCACTGTTGAGACTGTGACCTAGAAATACCAATGGAAGGCAAAACTCAAGCTTCTAGAAAATGTGCTCATTGCTCTTTCCCCTCAACACAAACACCTCCTGTCTCCAGCCCTGTCTGACAGACTTTCTGTGATAACTGAAATATTCTCCATTTACTTTGTCCAGCATAGCTAGCATTTGTGTAAGGTACTTTCAACCATGGCTTCTGAGGCATGGAACTAAATTTTATATTCATTTTAACTGACTAAAACGTATATGGCAACAGCTATGGGATGGACAGCACAGTCCTGGCTAAGGGAAACCTCTTCAAAGTACCTGCAAGAAGGTGACATGAAGAAGACAGTAGAAATTAAGTAGTGGGATGAGCCAGTCTTTATCTTCCAACAACTTTGCTGGTAGTTCAATCTAAAGCTCCCAGTACCCTGATACATGAGGCAGGAGCAAAATAAATGGGGAATAATTAATTTTTTTTTCTGTGTTTTAGGGAAGGGTCTACAGGGTGTCCAGGGTCTCACTACTAGTTCCGACTCCTAGTGATCCTCCTGTTTACAGCCTCCTAAAAGCTGGGATTACAGGTGTGCACCACCACGCCCAGTCTCAACTGCCATCTCAGCACGCCCCTGGGGTGGCGCCGGCAATGCAGGCCCGGGGATTAAAGCCCTGGCCCCTGTGCCTGCTTGCAGGTGCTTTAATCTGCTGAGCTAGTTGGCTAGCCCGATTTACTTTTTTTAAAAAATTTATTACAGTAAAAGACACAATGACACTAGTCACCCTCAAAAGACTCCCTCTTGCTTTGGACACATTTATCGCACTGCTCTTGCCACTTCTGAGGCGCTCCTAGAAGTCTTCTTCGTGCCTTTAGGTGGGCTGCTGGGCTGCCTTGATGGCCTGAATCCAGTCAAAAGATTTTCCTTTTATGGTCACTCTGACTTTGAGGAGGTGCCAGAATTCACACGCTGTGAGGTCCTGTGAACAAGGTGGATGGGACACACAAATACGTCTGCCTTTCCACTGGACGGCACTTGGCAGCAGCATTCCCTGGATTTTTGATTATAAAGACGCCCGTGAAACAGGATTTCCAGAATTGCTTCAGAAAGTGACAAGAAGGTTGGAGTAAGTTAAGTATGTTCAAAAGGAAGGGGAGGAATCTGAAGGGTATTAATGACAATGTGTCGTTTACTATAATAATGTTATTAAATGTATTTTGTACATGGTCTCACTATGGAGCTCAAACTCATCCTGATACTCCTGTTTCAGCCTTCCCAGTGCTGGGATTATAGGCATGCGCCACCAGGCCAGGGCTTCATGGTCAGCCACACTCAGGGGCAGCGCTGGAACCACATGTGGTTATAATATATTTAAAAAGTATTTAATATCCACTGTATATTTTGGTCACCCTTTGTATGTCACCTAATAATCAAAGAGTAAAAAAAGAATTCAAATCATGTTCCCTTTCACTACAGACCTAGGGCTATATTTTTTTCCTCTTTCATGTGAATTCTGTGACAGGAANCCCCTCACTGCCTGACACCCTGAGACTTTGCCTCAGAGGGCCTGACACCATGAGACCTTCCCTCACTACCAGACATCCTGAGACCTTCCCTCACTGCCTCTGCGTTTCCACATCCCAAGAGCCCTTGGAGAAGAAGGGAGGTCTCCTTAATCTCATTCTCACCATGAAGTGTACTTACTGGAACTCTGCAGGGCAGAAAGACCTTACTCTCCTGCATGCCTCTGCTTATGATCACGTGTCTTTTGCATCCTTTCTTTCCTGAACAGTGTGCTTTTCAGGTACTGTAACTACTAATGGCACAGGCGCTCGGTCACTGCAGTTCTCCTCGTGCCCTGCCCAGCATGGTGGGGATGTAATTATAGGCTTAATCAATGTTTCTTGATAGTGGGTAAAAGACTATTAGTTACTTAATGTGATTTCTACAGTAGCTGAATTTTAGGCTTTTTTTGTTGTTGTTTTGGTTCAACGTATTCCAGGAAAAAAAAATACCACCCTTACAAGATTTTTTGAGAAGAGAGGGTTACCACTGGTTATCTGCAAGGACTTTGTCATATACTTCTCAGGTTGATGTCACAGAGACTTGAAGGATAGGAAAACAGTGTCAGTCACTCAGTTGATAATGGAATGATTGGCGCTTGAGGGCAAAAGCATGAAAAATATATTACTGTCCCAGTTTCCTCACCTATGAAATAGAAAATAAAAATCTTTATGCACAGAATAGTCACTGAAGTGACACGGAATAGTCTGCTAAGGACCAGTAAGTACATATGACAGCCCAAAGGGGGAAGGGATAGTGCAGTGCAAGTAAGTTGGGAACAAGGTGATGACATAGCACATCTGAATAATGGGTCCCAAGTAGCTGCCCTCACCCTTGGCTCCTTGGCTCCTCTCTAGTCTCCTCTCCTCTTCCTGTCTCACTGTCTCTGTCTGCCCGTCTCTTTCTTTCTGGTAGTGCTAGTGATTGAACATCAGGGCCTTCATATAGAGCTATATTCCTAGCCCTTTCATTCTGTAATTTTAGATAGTGCCTGGTTATGTCATTAAGTTGCAACAGCTGGACTTGAACTTGTGATCCTCCTGCCTCAACCTCTCAGAGGGCTGGGATTGTAGACATGTACAACCATGCACGACTCCACTGTATTGTATTTATCTCCTTGTATGTTTTTAAAGATTATTTTGAAACAGTCATTCATTCTTCTCCTAAATTTGCCCTAAGTCAAGGATCAAAGAATTACTAAAGAAAAATTAAAGTTAATCTAGCAATACAATTTTTCCCATCTTATTTTAAAGTCTACAACAAACAGCACTTTTAAGGTAATGATTCTCAAAAGGGAGGTATTTGGAGAAGCTATATTAGAATCCCCCATGAACTTGTCAGAAATGCAAATTCTTGGTCCCTCCCTGCCCCAGAACTAGTGGAGTAGAAACTTTGGGGGTGGAGACCAGCTATTTGCATTAATTTAAAAAACCCCCCACAGGATTCTGATGTAGTAATGTATAAGAACCACTTCTTTAAACCATTGTGGAAACAGTTGACAGTAAACAAGCAACCCTCAGATATCAAAGTCTTTTCTAATTCTATAAATAATAAGGTCTGGCTTAGCACTAACCATGTCCAGCTAACAGCGAACAGTTCTGAGATCTAATACATCTTGTACTACCCAGCATCTGATTAAGCTGCCCCTCTGCTCTCTGGGAGGTGCTCAGGATGGGGCAGGTTGGTCCTTCTGAGCAGAACCACACACTCTTTTGCTTTCCAATGTGAGGCAGAAAAAGAGAAAATTGGGCACGCAGGGAGGAGATGATCTTTGAATACAAGATTTCACTAACATCCATCCGTTATAGTTAATCCCTTCTTGGAATAGAACAAATGCTTAGCACTGCCCAATCACGATTTCACAAACTAATCTAAAGGAAGACAGTGCTTATAAAATTAAAAACGAACCTTCTCAGACTACTGTTCATCAGTCACTGAGCCACGCACCCTTCACGGTGCCCACAGGAGCTGGCCAAGGGTGACATCTGGGTAGACCACCTCTAACATGTCTGTCCACACGCTCATTTCCCTGCTCCATGACCCTTCAGCACCTCGCTGATTAACCAATATCTTCTGGTAATAAACACAATCACAACCCCAGACTGTAAAGTGAATTACAGAGAACTGTTCGTCCAAATGATGCAAAGGCTTCCAAATTTTTCTTCTAAAACAATGCTTGCTTGAGTACCACTGAGTATCTGCTCCAAGAACAGCGGAGCACAAGTGCCAGGTGATCAGGTGCATGATATTGTTTCATGACCTTTTAAATCCCCCTCCGAAGAAAACTGGAAATGTAAACTTTGCTCGCTAACTTTTCTCACTTTAAATTGCACCTCTCATCACGACCTATCACACCCACACAGTCATGTGCCACAGGCGCTGCAGACTGTCTCCAACATTTCAAAGACTCAAAAGCTATTTTTAAAGCCAAAATATAATCTAAGTTGCTATTCTATAAAGCACTTTTTAAGGTAAGAACAAAGTAAGAGAGCAATTTCGATGCACGTGGGCAGTCGGCCTACTCACCAAAAGACTGAATGCAGCTGTCGATGAGGTCGTCCAGGCTGGCTCCTTTGGCTAAGTGTCCGAGGGACACCATCATTCGGAACTGGGTGATCTGGGCCAGGCTGGGATGGGAGGGGAACGGGCTGCTGGCTGGTTTTGCCTCTAGTCTTGCTTTAGGGGCAGCTCTGGACCCATGGGAAGGTTTCCTGGAGAAAAAGAAGTCAGTGAGGATAGGCAGAGTAGCTAGGGACAAAGTGGCAGCTCAGGGCTCTGGCGGCAGGAAAGGAGTGGAGATAAGATAATTAATCCCAGGAGCAGGACTGATAGAAGCCATACCCCTCCCACTTGGCAAATGCACCGAACGGACTGGTTGGCTGTTAAAGAGACATCTCCCCAGCGAATGACAGGTGAGATGTCAGGACTGCAAGTAGGGCTCTTCATGCCCAGCACTAGGACGGCTCTGTCCTGCTGCCTGCCTGCCAGTTACCCCCAGGCAGGCGCAGAGGCAGAACTGTATCCTGGTAATCCCTCTCTGCCAGATAGATGCATACACAGAAATTAGCTGCTAGGCCACTGACTTGGATCTTGAGAATTCAGTTGGTCTCGTCTTCACCTAAGCTTATCTTGAACAGTACCACAGATGCTGCCAAAGACAAGAAAGCCTCAGGGTAGCTTTGAAGAACTCAGACGTCAAAGTCTGAAGGGGGTGAGGAGTTATGGTGGCGATGTTGAGTTCTGAAATTAGCTCTGCCTTTCTTACAAAGTTTGGTTGGCTTTAAGAAACTTTCATTATTAATAATATAGATAATCATTATGAGTCTTTTTTATCGTTAAACATTATTCCATGGATTACTTACCTGGGTCATTAACACTTAAAAATGAAAGATAAGCAATAAGAGACTTGTTTTAGAGGTAAATGTTGAAGCATAAATCTAAATCTGGATATGATTTAGTTGTTCAACACACTTTCATCTATTTCACACTTGGCTTTATGTGTGTGAAAGTCATTTGGCAAGATTATTTATGAAAGTGAAGTATTTTATTTTCCTATTCATTTAACCATTCATTTATTTGTTTAATTATTTGGTACAGGGTCTCACTATGCAGCTTGGACTCATAGTGATTCTCCTGTCTCAGCCTCCCCAGTACTGGGACTACAGGTATGTGCCACCATGCCCAGTCTCGGTGGCCGGCATAACAAGCTTACAGTTCTGGGGTTAGCATAGCATACATTATCAAGAAAAAAACACGGGACCTTGTGTTCACAAGGCAGGTGTGTAGACCACTGACTGATCTCCCCAGCCCTTTATTTTCCTATTTAAAAACACAGATGCATAGCTTTATCATCAGACTTAATAGTGATGTGTTGCTGCTGGTAACATTTGGGCATCGAGGTAATTCTCTTTTACTATAGCTTTGGTTACTTCACAGATATACAACTCAGGTTCATAATTTTAGCTACTCCACACATATCATAAGCCCAAAATGCCACGGATCATTAAGAGCTTCTTCTGAATAAGACATTGTGCTTGGCCAAGGGGGACCACAGTGAGATCGTCTATGTGAGAGTCCTCATGTAAACTATAAAAATGTATTAGTTGCTAATGTGTAGAGGGTGATCTGGAATTTTCTTACTATAAAAAACCTAGCTGGGGAATCAGTGAAAGAGTGTCCTGTGAGTGTCACCAATAGTAAGTGATATTCTCAGCGGTAGGAGAAGCAATCTCTGGGGGAGTGTTTGGAAGAGCTTCTTTGACAAGATACAATCTCACCCCAATAGAGCAGAAGAAGACTTAGATCAAATAAATGTAGGGCACACCTGGGTTTAGGAAACCAACCCACTAAAAGGCAATTCTCTGAACATGTGCCATGAAGCATATGGCCAGACTCCCTGGAGGAGGGGTCCTCGGGGTCTGCAGGGCCCTGGGGCTCTGTTCCAACCAGCAGTCAGGCTTGCAAATGGAATCACACACTGGTTACTGGGCGCCTACTAGCTAAAGGCACTGACTCCTGTGAGATCAGGCTGGTGCTGCAAGGGACTCAACCAAGATTATGGTCAATATTAACTTTTAGCTAGGCCCTGAGATAGCATCAGAATCAGATTGGTATCTGAGAAAAAAAAAATCTCCAAATAAAACACTAACACATGCCGTGAACTGAAAATCTATACTCTGAAGGCACCGTGCTGGGGATTTACATTGTCTCTGAAGCCTACAGTCTAGAAAGATGTTATCTCCATCACATGATGCTGAAGCTTAGTCCGAAAGAAGCTAAATGACACAGCCAAGGCCTAATGACTCATATGTGCTAGATCTGGGATCTGTACCTGGCACCTCCCTGGCTTGATGTATTTAATAAATACCTACCTACTCTGCTTGGAACTGTGCACATCACAACTGGCAAGCAGACTGTCACAGAGAGACTGACAAGGCTACCTCAATGTAAAACTAAAGTCAAATCCCTCAGAAGCACAGCTGCTAACACAGAGGCTGAATCTCAACTTTGTCTGCAGGTCCCAAATGTCCTCAGGATGTTGGGGCTAGATGGCCTCTCCAGTCATTTTCCAAACCTCTCATCTCTTGATGTGCAGGACCAGGCTTGGAAGGGCAATGCCCCTGGGCCCTGGTGCAGAGCCTGCTAGAAGGTGGCCTTCTCTGTCCCTGTCACACTGCCCAGACTGGCTCCCTAACCTTCCTGCAAGCACTAAGCCCAGCCCAGTACTGACATGAGTCAGCTTCTGCTGCTGCCGCTGCCACTGTACCAAAGGCAGAGCAAGAGAAAGACAAGAATTCCACCCTGCACTGCAAACGTCTCTTTTTCACCCAGTCCTCTCGCTGGATTTCTCTCTTGACCCTGGAGAAGAGGCAAGGGTGATTAGGGACTATTTCTGCAGACAGAGCTCTTCCTGCTCGGAGCTGGGGAGGTGTCGGGTGGGCCAAGGAAAATTCCATTTTCACTCTTGGTTGGTGACTAGAGTATTCAGGACTCCTGAATCCGGCTGTTCCCTAGCTTTAGTGATACACGCTGGAGCCAGCAGCAGTGAGGGAGAGCAATTCGGTGTGTACAGCACTTCTCAGATGTCAACGCTTTCACCAGAATCAGGAGGAGTGCAGAAGGATGGATTCAGGAATAAAGAAAGATCTAGAAAGAAGTATTTAGAATAGAAAAAGAGGCAATGAGGGTGAAAGACGGGTCCTGGGACACATGGAAGCCAGAGAGCTTGAGTATGAGAAACCAGGGGGAAGAGAAAATATTAAAAACTGACTGCATCCTAATTATCTAGGACGATCTGATTATATACCCCACAGACGGAAACTCAGTTCTTGCTATGCATCCTCCTGACCGCCTGGTTGCTTTGTGGCGAATCCTCTAACCTCTCCTCATCTCTTATGATGGTAGCTTATTTTATAAGGAGTTTTAAGAGCATTTTAACATGCCACAGAATAAACAGCCTTTAATGCTGCAAAGGTGTATTTTTAAAGGATGGTAACCAAGTGTTTCCTGTTTAATTTGTGAATAAAACAACAACAACAAAAATGCCTGAAAAACAAAACAAACAAACAAAAAAAAACCTCAATGTCTTTCGGAGCTTAAAAGAGGCTAAAGCCCCCCAGGTCTTGCTGAAGGAAGTTGCCAAAGCCATGAACCCAAAAATATCTCAACGGGGCATCTGTTTCACGCAGTTGGACATGGGAATTAGTGAAGGGTCTGAACCCCAACTCCCACAACTCATTTCGCAGAGATGACTTACGGGCGTGTCAGTTAGGGCTCAGTAGAGGTACAGATTCAGTGCATGTCCATTTTCGTCCTTTCCTCCCCATAAGAGAGACTCGATTTAACGGACCGCCTTTCTTCGCCCACTCCAGGGCAATGTACAGCCAGCGATTCATCCTCCGGGGATGATACACGAAGCGGCAGGGAGCGCACGTAGGGCGCAGGACGCCCGGTTCAAGGGGTCAGAAGGCCAGCGCATCCAGTGCCACGGAGCCCCCTCCTGGCTGCGCAAGGCCGCGTAGGCTGGACACCAAGCAGCCGCATCAGAGCCCGGGGCGTGGAGCTGTGAAGCACAGGACGCCTGGCCGGTTGGGGCCACTGTCTGATTGCGGGGCTCTGCAGAGTGAACTTCAAGTTGCCTGCCCTGCCCAGGCCTTTTGCTCACCGTCACTTTCCTTCATCTTCTCTCTTTAGAAGCTCAGGGTGGAGGGAGTGTGCGTGTGTGCTGTGTGTAGTGTGTGTGTGTGTGTGTGTGTATGTGTGTGAGAGAGAGACTGAGAGACAGAGAGAGACAGA
>NDGN011363180.1:0-15150 GCA_002564285.1 Tympanoctomys barrerae | reverse complement strand
GTGTGTGTGTGTGTGTGTGTGTGTGTGTGTGTGTGTTTCACCTCACAAGTTAGAATTTTTGGATTACCCTTTGGTAACACGACACTCGATGAATTTCTTATTTCATACCTGGGCCTTCACACAGTGAGAGCAGAGGGCACTGAAAAAGTAGGGTCCAGAGCTTTCCAACACTTGTGTTTTCCTTGAGCGCTAGCGTAGGAGGCATTGCTGCAGATGTCCCCACAGTTAGCATCCGCTTGCCTCTGCCGCACCCTGGAGGGATCAGTTGGCTCATCTGGCCCCCGGCTTCCTCATGCACCCTCTTCCCTGGGCATGTGGGACCCCTGATGCTTAGTTTCTTCTTGCCCATTTTCAGGATCCTAGGCCAGCCCCTCCTCCTCTGATGATCTTGTAGGTTTGCTGTCTTTGGGGTCCTGCCATGGCCCTCTGTTTTTGCTCTCTGTACATCCCTTGGAGTATCCATCTCCTCCCTTCTATCTTCATCTATGTTTGATGACTCACAAGTCTTAATGTTGAGCCCAGACCTGTCCCTTTCTGCCTGATTTCTTGGCTCATTGGCTGTTTCCTGCTAATACCCCACAGCTATCTGAACCTCACCCTGAACATGTTCCACCCAAGTGCTCTTCCCGTAGACCCTCTCAACACACTGTATCTTCATCCGGCCTGTTCCTGACCTGCCATTCTGAGTCACCCTGGATTTCTACCTCTGCGTCCTGACTCCCACCAGCTTGCCTGTTCTGTCACACACCCTGAGGCATCCGTGCCTTGGTCCAGCACACTGTCAGTTTCCTCGGCATTATTGTAACACCCCCCAGTCTCCCAGCCTCCCTCTCTGCCACCCCAACTGTGGCTTACAAAGGTGAAGTCTGAGCCGCTGCTCTCTGGATGCGACTCCCATTCCTACAGGGTGAGGCGCAAACTCTTGGGCATGGACTGTAGGATGCATCCCAGCTTGACTGGTGCCTTGCTCTTTGGAAGCCATGAGCTGCTCCAAGTCTGCAGACCTATGATGTCCCCTCCTATCTCTAGACTTTTCCATGTGTGCCCCGCCTGGTCTTCCATTCCCACCTGCCTCCCATGCCCTCATCTCTGGATCTCCTTGGTTGGTGCCTTAGCATTCAGCTAGCACTTGACCTCCCCTAGGATTTGTCCTCAATGGCTGGTCTATCTCCACCATCACCCCAGCTCTCCCATTGGTGGCACACCACAATGCCCTGAGATGCCTGTTGGCATGGTTCCTTGCCAGCCCCTCTCCTGGAGTGCTCAGCGGGCTGCTCAAGGTGCAGCCTCAGACAGAAGCTGCCCTCCTACTCCTGTCTCCACCTCTGCCCTTGTCTGTGAGCTGCCCACAGAGTGTGGGCAGGGTGCTAGGAGCAGCAGGCAACAGGCACCGTGATGCTGTAATCCACCGGCTGGATGTAGTGCAGCCAGGGCAGAGCTCTGGATGGTAACTATGGACTGAAGTGAGATTGAGAGATTTTCTGTGTTGTGCAGTGACCCATTTGCCCATTGCCAGATCTGGCCTGGAGTTGGCAGCACTGACCGTTGGTCTAGCTGGCTGCACAGAGAAGACGATGCTTCAGAGTCTGGAGGCAGAGCCAATGTCACCTTTCCCAGCTCCTCTTGTCCTTGTCTCATGGCTTGGATAGTGCCATATAGATGACAAAGGCCTCTGATGGCAGACACTGACTCAGTTTACTTCCTGTCCTCCTCTTCTTGGGATGGCTGTCTTTGGAGCAGGGATTCTGTGTGCTTTGTTCACAGAGTATCTCCATCACTTATGCCAGCTGCTCACTGAATGTCTGAGAATCAATGAATTCACAGCCGTAAGTCCACTACAGAATACAAAGCTACATCTGATTGGTCGGGAAGGAAAATGTCTATACAAAGTTTGCAGTGATTGGCTGGAGTCTCATGCAAAGCGGACTCATGAGCTAGCTGCATGAATTGCTGTGCACAGGGTGCATTTTGTGTATCTCCTGGGTACCATGTCTACAGAGCCTGACCTAGTTTAGCTGGCTGCACTCATTGCCTCTGTTCCACTCCACTCTGCTTCAGCCATACTGGATTCCTGACTTTCCTTCAATGCACCATGTAGACTTCCATCCGAGGGCCTTTGTGCTGTGGGTACCCTGCCTGAAATGCTGTGCCCTTGTACCCCCCTGGACATCTCTCTTATTTCACTCAGTAAATCACTGGTTTATTCACAGAACTGTGTCTGTTATTGGTTATTTACTGGTCAAATAAAGGATAATATTTAAAATAAAAAATCACTACTCATCACTCTTTGTACCCTTAATTGAATTAATTTTCCATTTAGTACTTATCACTTATGTGTTGACTCCCTCCCTCCATGTTTGGCTAAGAATGGAGACTGCCTGAGAGCAGGGTCTTAGCTTTATCCGTTGTAACTGTATCGTGTCCACTGCAGTGTCTGGCACACAAGTAATCAGTAAATATTTGCAGAATGTATGAATAAAATCACTTAAACACTCCTCCCAATTCATCTTTTCAGAGAAATAATGTCACAACTGTGCTAGTGAAAAAGGAATACTGGTATGGTAGTGCATGACTGTAATCCCAGCCCTCAAGAGGTGGAGACAGGAGGAGCCCTGTGAGTTTGAGGCCAACGTGGGCTACACTATGAGCTCTAGGCCAGCCTGCAGTACACAGTGAAACTGTCTTAAAAAAAAAAAAAAGGGACTCAGCTTGTTGTGCTGGCACATGCTTAGAATTTCAGCAGTTGAAAGGCTGAGGCAAGAAGGCAGTTGTGAGTTCAAAGCCAGCCTGGGCTACATAGTAAGACCTTATCTCATAAAAAAATCCCCAAACCAAAACCCAACCTAACCCAACTCAACCCATCCTAACCCAACCCCACCCAACCGCACCCAACCATACCTAACCCAGCCCAACCCAACCCAACCCAACCCAAACAAAACAAAAAAGAAGCAACTCATGGATTTGCTGCATTTCTAAGTAAGATAGTCTTCATTTATGCCTCCCAGCTAGACATATTGTAGGGTAGAATCTTCATTTTTTTCATTATCAAGCTTAGTGTGTTCAGAAAAGTAATTTGCCTTAAAGATCCCTAACTAAGAAGCTCAGGTCACCTGACTCCAAATCTTACGTCCCTTGAGTGACGATGCCTTTGAGTTATTTAAACTTTTGTTGCCTTGAATTCCTCATCAGAGACACAGAGATAAGCGAGGCATACTGTTCACTGGGTTGGATGAAGGTCAAATGAGTTAATTTGGTGAAATGCTTAGACAAGTGCCTGGCACCTACCAAGAAGAATTATGTAAATGTTAGCAGTAGCTGTGTCATTTAGATACTGAGTTATGAACTTCCTCTTCATTAGGATTCCAGCCTTGCATTTCTGAGCTCTTTTTCTTGATTTTAGGTAAATATATGCTAAACATCTTTCACTTGCCATTGAGATTTAGCCTGGGAAGTCTGCACTTCATGGTCTAAAGCTCCCTAGAATTGACTTGTCCCCACTTGCTGATGTTGATCTGTCGCCCTGATGAGAAGAGACTAGAGAATGTAGTAGAGATCTGGAAAGATTTGTTGCTTGGCCTTTATCATTTAAATCCACATCTATCCAGAATTGATATTTTTCTGCGTGGTGTGAGGTAGGGATTGAGATCTTTTCCCCCATATGGATATCCAGTTGGTCCAGTACCCTGTTCTCCGGATGGATGGCTTAGAAGCTTCTTGCTCCAAATGATCTTTCTTCTCACAATGCCAGTGAGTCTTTCATGTTATTCAAGGTACAACTAAAATTCTTCTTTCCTAACTCATTATTCATTTCTTCTCTCATGATCTGTTTATTTTCTACTCTGTGTCAGGCACTGTGCAGGGCGTGAGGAATGCCAAGAGCTGAGAATGAGTCTGGTACCACCCCTGCCTTCAAGGAGCAAACAAGAGGGGGGCACATGCATGGATCAAGCCATAGGGCACATGATGGGTGTTAGACAGAAGTCTGTGACTCCCAGAGGTGCGTAGCTAGGGGGCAGCCCAGTTGGGGTGCTCAGTGAAGTCCTCTCTGCAGAACCCATGTTGAAGTTGAATAGAAACTTGATAAGCAGAGCACGTGTAGGAAGTTGGCTTTTACTCATCCTCCAGTCTTCTTAGAGCATGAGTGTATTCAGTACTTCATGTTTTAATCCCATATTTATCTACTGGGGACTAGGAATGTGTGTGTGTGTGTGTGTGTGTGTGTGTGTGTGTATGGGCATACACATGCACACACATACACTAACAACAATATAGAGTTTTCACATGAAGTACATCCCTTGTTGCTGGGCTCACACTTGTGATCCTCCTGCCTCCGCCTCCCAAAGGACTAGGATTACAAGCTTGTACCTCTACATCTAGCTCAGATGCTTATTAAAAAAAAATTCATTTCAGAGCCCAGTAGTGGCTGAAAACAGCACAGATTCCTCTAGTCATGCTGGAGTTGGTATATCCTGGCTGTTCACTCAGGGAGGAGGCCAGGGGAAGCACCCCAACTTCTGGAATCAGACAGACCTCGTGTGAACCTCAGCTTTGTCGTGGACCAGCTCATTCCTCCTGAGCCAGTTACCTACGCTAGCTGAGGCTCAGTGTCCTCATCTGAGAAAGGTACACAGTGCTATTGCTCTCATAGGCTTTTTATGAAGACCAAAGAAAGAAATCACAAAAATCCCAATGCCTGGCACTTAATGGGGAGAAGACACCACCATCCTTCTCACAGCTGGAATCCAACCAGCAGTGGCTCTGCACCGGTGGGAGAGCTGCGAGTGGTGGGGTTAGCTGGCCACAGACTGCTAGTGTCCTCACCTCCTCGCTACACTTCCCTCAGTCTGTTTGCTCACCTGATGACTGGGGAGGTAGCTCCTGCTTTTGAGGATTTCTGGGAAGAGTGGTTGAGATAATTGATGTGCAGCACCTGCCACATTCCAGAAGCTGGTAGCAGTTCACCATCAATCTAAGCCTGAGAAGCCCTGTGGGTTTCAGCTGTTTGCCAAGAGGGTAAACGACGTGAGGGCTGTGCTGTGTCTCCCCGGCATGGTAGCTGGTCAATAAACACACACTGAAGGGTCCTCTGGCTTCGTGTGGGTGCACACCATCCTCGGTGCAGTGGGGAGGACATGCGGGACAGGTGGGGAGGGAATTGTGAGTTGTGCGCTGCTGACACCTGGTGGCTTTTGGATGGGTTTCAGGACACTGGGTCCAGGCCGCACTGACCTCCCCTATTTGACTCTGTCCCCTTGAGTCCTGGTGGGACCGACCTCCCTTTCTTCCCAGTGAAGAACTTACTGCCATATGGCGACTTCTCCAACTGGTCGGGAGCCTGGTGAAGCCTAGAGGAACGCAGCCAAGAGAGCCTGAGGGGGCCCCTCGGAGGCAGCTGCTCCTGTGTCACAGCCCGGCTGCAGAGGCTGCCCTGCCCTGCTGTCAAGGCCTCTTTGCTGCCCTCTCCCGAGCGATGGGTTCCCCTCTTCCCAGGGAGGCTGGTGGCAGCTGAATGGACCCAGGGCTTCCTGCTCTGTCCTTATTCTCCTGCCAGTTGCCAGGGCTTGCCCATCCGCTGGTCCCACAAGCCAGAGAGAAAGAACCAGGCTCCATCAGGGAAGATCTGGTGCTGCTCCTGGCTGTGGCTGCAGACCCGGGCTGATCCAGAGCTTCAGAAAGGAAGGAGGGAGATGGCAGGGGCTTGCAGGTAGGTCGCAGGCAGAAGTTGATGTGTGTGAGTAAGCCTACCTTGTGCCTGGCAAGTTCCACAAAAGATCTTTTAAAATTTTCCCGTCTGCTTGGGAGGCCAGGGTTATTATTCCAACTCAAATGAGGAGACTGAGGCCTAGAAAGGCTAAGCGATCTCCCAGCATCACACATAGTCTGTGTGACAGAGGCAGGGTTTAAATGTCCCCCACTCCACAATCACTAGACTGCATGCAGGTGCCTCAAACCTGAGCAGTATAGGGCTGTATTAAATGGGGATAGTTCCCAAGGCACTGCAAGAGGACGGGTTTCTTAAAATTCTGGTGCTTAAAACAAACACATGGCACTTGGTACAAGCTTCTCACACTTACACTTAGAGCTCTTATACAATTGTAAAGTCTAAACAGAGTTAACCACGGAGATTCAGTTGGGATACTAACCAGAATTCAGCTGAACAGCGCTGCTTTAATGCAGCACATGCTGTGTTTCTTGGACTCTCTTGCAAGACCAGGGATTGAACCTGGGACCTTGCCCTTGGCAGGCAGGTGTGTATGCTGCTGAGCTATCTCTCTGGCACCCTGGAATCTCTTTTGAAGACTGTCTCTGTGCCCACATGCACCAAGTATTGACACTGCTTCCTGACTTAGCTCAAGACGCCCCTCTCCCCAAGGGCCATCACAAAGTTATTTGCCCTCTGTGACAGTGGCCAACCCTCCACTATCTGTCCCTGTTCCTTTCTTGCATGTTGGGGACAAGCTGTACATTCCCTGCCCCATTACACTGCTTCTGTGATTCAAAATCAAAGTCTCAATTCATCAAATAATTCAAGAAACAAACGCAGTATTCTCTGCGTGTGGCTTCCGAGCAACACAGACTGCAAGAGAGACAAATTCTGTCCTCACGAGGAGGAAGATTTCCATCTGAAGGGCGGTTGTCTTCCCTTGGAAGTTGGACATGCACGCCACGCTGGTGGCAGCTGGACATGTTTATCAATCTGTTAAAAGTTAAATGCTGTCACTTGAGGTCATCGCTTTGTGTGAACACAGACAAACTCCAGACCCGGACTGGTGCAGCTGCGCTGTGTTGGACGGCGCCTCTGCAGATCCTTATAAGCCAGTTATGCTTAAGTGGATCTTAAAAGATTATCATCAACTTGAAAACACATACAAGCGTGCGCGCACACACACACACGTGGTGCCCAGACTGACCGCCGTGGCGAGGGGATGCTCAGAGACTCGGGGAAATCCTATCCTGTCTTCTGTGACTCTGCTCAGATTAAGACAGAGCAGGCCAGCAAAACCAAGTAATTGGACACTCACCTTTCAGAGCCAATCTTTAGAATCTGTTTGCAGAGGGAAACTGGCTCTGAGAAGTGTTTTTTTCCTGCTGGAGCGCTCACGGCAGGTAGTCCTCTGGGAGGTGACAGAACAACTCTGAAAGAAGTGATGGCAAAATCCGCGCCTCCCCGAGTGAAGCTTAGAGTGGACACGGAGGTGTGTTTACACGGATGTGTTTGGGGGAAGGGATCTAATGTGCTTTTCCTCTTTTCCTTCACATAAGCAAGCACCATGTAGAAAATCACTCTGGTCCATTTGGTCAGTTCACTTGCCCTATATTTAGGAGCATAGATTCAGGAGTCAGAGAGCCCAGGTTTGCGTCCCAGCAGTCCCAGTTACAAGCTGTGTGTTGCTGTGCACCTTGCTTGATTTCTTTAGGCCTCTTTTTACTCACCAGTAA
This sequence comes from Tympanoctomys barrerae, assembly GCA_002564285.1. Classification (NCBI taxonomy): domain Eukaryota; kingdom Metazoa; phylum Chordata; class Mammalia; order Rodentia; family Octodontidae; genus Tympanoctomys; species Tympanoctomys barrerae. The sequence goes on along the minus strand of NDGN011363180.1, from coordinate 7,710 downwards.
AATGGTGCTGGTGGTCATGGGGATGACCTAGCAGGTTTACTATGGAGCTTGCATGAGACACAAGTATGAAATACTCAGCACAGGTTCTCCAGAGCTCGTGTGAGATCAGGTGTGAGCTACTGACCACCTTCTCTTGCACCTGGCCAGGGGCATGCAAGAGCTCAGACAGGAGTGCAGATCTACCCCTCCAGGCTTTATCCTCTAGGCTCCACTTAGACTGCACCTCCTCAGGAAGCCTTCTCCAAGCCCAGATGTCTTGGGAGGGTGTGTCCTTGCCTAGGACTCCTGCACCTGGCCCCTGGATTTGCTATCCATCCAAGCCTTCTCTTCTAGCTTTATATTTTGTCTCTAAGAAAGTTGCATCTTGTGAAATGGGAGTGACCTGAAGACGGAGACAGCTTGTGTTTGATGCAGCTTGGTGCCTGGGTGGATGAGTAATTGGTATCTCTCATTCTCAAAACCGATAGGAGTTAGGAGAATAGGATAAGTGCTATCCCTACTGCCCACTTATGTTGTTTTCTTCAAAATATCAAAACTTAAGTTGAAGCTGGGTGTCATGCTGCACTTCCACAATTCCAGCTACTTGGGAGGCTGGGGCAGGAGGATTATAAGTTCCAAGCCAGCCTGGGCAATTGGATGAGAGTCTGCCTCAAAAAATAAAATAAAAATACCTGGGGGTGTAGCTCAGTGGTAGGGCAGTTGGTCCTCAAATGTGGGTTAGGTTCATAGCACTACAAAACAAAATTAAGTGGTGTGTGAATGTGTGAGTGTGTGTGTGTGTGTATGTGCATGTGTGAGTGTATGCCTGTGTGTGTGCACTTGCATGCACTGTCATGCACAGTGATAATTACCTCTGTCCCTCCCACCTCCCCCTCCTGTGCAGTTTTGTTGTCTCCTAGGACAGTGTCTTATTGGCCCTTGCTTCACTGAATCAGAAAGGTGCTGGCTGAGAATGTTTCTTGAAAGGAGCTGAATTAAAAAGACAATGCTTCTTTAGATAATCGCATTTGCTACCCAGATCCTTTTTTCCATAGCCTGAAACTCTCATAAAAAACCCCAATCTCTCACCCTGACTGTATGATTCCTGTCTTGGAAACCTGCCCAAAGTCTCTCTTGGCAGCAGATCCTGATCTAAATAGACTCTTGTCTTTTCTATGAAAAAATAAAAAGACAAGCAGCTACTGGCTGTGGTGGCACACACCTGAAAGCTCAGCCCTCGGGAGACTGAGGCAGGTAGCTGTGAGTTTGATGCCAGCCTGGGATACACAACACGATTCCGTCTCAAACAATCAAGCAAGCAAATAAAAAGACAACGAGAATTGAATTGGAAAGCATCAGGAATTTAGGACAAATGTGTGGGTTTGTGAGGCGAGCTGCCGTGTTCACATATGGCTCGCCTTACAAACCAGGTTAGGTGTGCATGTTGGTTTATGTGTTTGCCAATGACAACAATTAGACAGCAGGTGACATCTGCTGAGTGCTTTCTGTGGCTGCTGCTCATTCCTCTCCCTATTTTACACTTGCCAGCCTATGTAGCCCGCCAAACACACTGCGACGACGTAGGCGCTGTTACTGTTTCCTGTTTGTAGGGAAGAAAAGCGGAACACAGAGAGGCTAAGGGACCTGCCTGGGCTGCTCAGCTAGTCATCTGTGGGCAGGATTCAGAACTGGCCTGTTAGCTAGCCAAGGTTTCCTGAGCTCCACGATGTGCTGGGTGTGGCACGACGTGGGAAATCTGGTTGCGAATGTGTATGGGACCTCCTGGAGGGCCCACTGAAACCCAGGACACTGGCCCCACCCAAGGGGGTCCTGATCTCATTGCCCTGGGGTGAAAATTTGTATAAGAGTTCCTAGGGGGTGACAGTCTGGGGTTAGTACCTGGACACCCATTGCTTTGATGAATTTGGCTTGCTTCCCTTCTGAGTAAGAAGGGAGAATTCAGCAATTTTTTGGTGGAAACAGAGCCCCAAATCCCCTCACCGAGACACAGATTTGGTCTGGAACTTGGTGGAGTGTATATGTTTTACGCCCCTGGAATACCCAGGGCTGCTCTGATTCTAAATCTCGAGCTCCCCTAGAGAAGTATTAATAAAGGCACAATTTTGGACCAGGCACAGTGTGCCAGGCCACGTGGCTCAGATAAAATCACAACACGGCCCCTTCCTGGTGACATGACCCCCAGCAGGTGACTTCTTGTCCTGGGCTCAGTTTCCCTTTCTGGGAAGTGGACCCGATGAGTCAGAATGCAGAGCTAGGTGACCTCATGGCTGCTAATCACCATGGAAACAACCAGGTCTGAAAGAGTGAGGCTCAAGCCATTCACAGGGACCCAGAGTCTAGGAAGCCTGGGAAGATTAAATATTGATGCTGCCGATACTGATGATCACCATAATGATGGCTGTTTGTGCCATTCATCCAACCAGTCAGAGGCCAGGGATGGCGCAAAACATTCGATGGAAAAATCCCACTAAATCATTTCAGGAACCCCAATTATGATCTCTATTGTCAGACAGGCAACAGAGCTGCTTTCTGGTAAAACGCAGTCCTCCTCTGTGTGATGCTGGACAAGTTGCCAAGCTTCTCTGGGCCCACAGGGTGGGCCTGGTCTCCCTGTCCCGGGAGGTTTTTCTGCTGAGATTCCAGAAGGTGCTGCTCTAGCTGGCGACTTCTCACCCTGTATCACTAAGGTGCCTCGGCTCCTAGAGCCTTGGGCATCCCCAAGGTGGGAAACTTTGCCCATGAACTAGAAGGCGTCAAGAGCTAGGACTTCCTGACTTGGAATTCTGGACTCCTCCAGCATCATTCCACAGCTGCGTGCCGCCTGCAAACTTGGGAGGTGGTGTGTGTGTGTGTGTGTGTGTGTGTGGCCAGTCCTGGTTTCCCTGTCCCTTCGCAGGGGCTCCCACCGGGCACTGTGCACCATGGCCTGGACTCACAGAGTGCTGCAGCAAGAGGAGGAGTGAGACACCCAGGCACAGAGAGGTTGTGCTACTGGCCCAGGGCCACCCAGCCCACCTCAACCATCTCCTACATGGATCTGTTTCTTCTCCCAGGTTCCCAGTCCTCCTTCATCTTGCTTGCCCCTCTCTGGGCCTGTGCCCTGTGCCCTGTGCACTAGCAAAAGTCTAAAAATACCTTAATGATGGACAAAAACCCACCCTAGAGACTGACTTGGTGGCTCTGGTCAATGCAGCTACTGGATTAAGAACCCCAGGCCCAAGTGACCTCTGAGTCCTAGATGTGTTAAAAAAGATCTAGGCACTCCACCAGGTTTTGTCCTGTCCCAGGCGTGCTGATTCTTTAAACAGAGGAAAGAGTGCTGGATATAGAGGCTGAAAACTCATCCTGGTTCTCCCACTACTCTCTGTGTGAACGATTTAAGCAAAAGGATTTTTTTTTTTTTTGCTCCGAATGCCTTCAGGGCAGGTTTGGCTGCCTTGAGTTGTGGGGATCGAACCACAGCAACCGGAGCCTGACTGCTTTGTTGAAGCAGCCTTAAAGAACTGAGCTACGGGGCAGGCCCCCTGTGTGAATGATTTAAATGATGGGGTGAAGCCCTCATTTCTGGCTCTCCAACCCTGGGGATAGTGTTCTGCTCTAAGGGTGGTCTCAAGCCTGCCCAGCCCCTCCCTGGAGTGGAGGCTCCCTTAGAGAAGGATCAGTAAGTACCCTTGTTTGCCTGGGTGGCTCTCCCAGGTTCTAGACAGCGCCTCTCACCAACTCTGAGCTCAGCAAGCACAAGGACTGAATGACGCTTCCGAGTTCGCAGTAGGCTGCGCAGTTCTGTGAACTAAAGCTGGCCTTCAGAGGCCCAGTAGTGACAGGAATAATCTGGACTTTAAAAAAGGAGCAGCATCATGTTTTGTCTGACTTGATGAAAGAGCTCAGCTCCAGAGAACTGTGTTTATCTTCAACTGCTGGTTAAAAAATTTTTTTTAAAGTAAAACCTTCCGACAGTAATTTGACTATGTGTGTTTGTGTTTTTCTACCTCTAGTTGTTTTCTTCAAAAAAGGGAGATTGAGAGAGAGAGAGAGAGAGAGAGAGAGAGAGAGAGAAACAAGTGGTGCTACTCTGGCAACAGACAGTGTGCTGCTTGGGAATTTAAAGGCACAGGCACGTGAAATACCCAAGGCCAGCCCCGCTTCGGATGCCTTGCCGATTTGCTTTAGTCTCTGTGAGCATCACTTCAGTGCTCAACCCAAGCTTGCTGCTCTGCCAAGGACGACAGCCGCGACCTAATTCATTCTGGACTAGGGTTTCCTTTCCTTTCTTGCTTGCTTTTTAAAGGCTCACCTGAAAGAAGAAAGACTAAACTGACCCATACAGCTCTTTCCTCTGTGTATCCTCCTCTCTTTCCTTTTCCTCCTTCTCCTTTTCCTCCTTCTCCTCACCTCTTTTTCCTCCTTAGCTTTTAATTGGATGAAATGTGGGCCCCGAAGAAAGGAAGAGTTGGGGTTTCGTTGGCCAGCTTCCTTCTTTATCAATGGAGCTGCTATTTATGGAGGATCTTTGTGTTTTCCACTGTAAAAGCAAGCGAAGGGCCTCAGCCAACCAGGGGAGAGCTTTCTTAAGAGTTGTATAATATTTTGGTTCCTGTCTATTCAATGGTTTGCTTTTGAAAGCAGATTTCCAGCTCTTTGCAAGAGTTTCTGGCTCAAACATTAAAAGGCACCACTTTATCCAAGCAGCAAGGCCCAGCTGAGTCAGGCCGCAGCTATTGCTAAGGAACACTTGGCCTTGATGCTGGCCAAAGGAAGGATCCACTGCTTTACAGGAAATTGAGGCTGCAGACAGCAAGTGAGTATGCAGGTGACAGGCATTCATTTGATGCAAGCTGACTCTGTTTCACTGTGGTGCCACAATGAGGAAGCTGAGGCTCAGAGAAGCTAAGTGACCTGGCCAGGACCACACAGGCAGGAAATGACGCAACCCTTTGACATCAAAGCCTGCTCCATTGATGTTTGCCTTTATTCTACTGAGCAGAGCAGCCAGGGATCAGAGCAGACAAAGAGAGGCTTGGGCAGGTGAAAGCCTCGCACCATTCCTGACCCACCCAGGACCTAGAAGGGGTGGGCATGAGGATTGTGCTCAGGTTGTATGCATGCATGTGTGTACATGTGTGTGTGTTTGAGACAAAGAGAAAGAGCACTCTTAGGAGAGAACCAGGGTAAATGCATAATTAGGTGTTGTTTGCTCCCCGAATGGAAATAGCATGATGGTTTATTTGTGACATGAAAATCCAGGCCTGCTCATGCTAACACACTTGGTTCTGCAGAAAAAAAGAATAATAAGGGACATGAAAATTGCTGTGCCCCTTACTCCCATCTAGCAGTAAGGGGGACCCATAGCTAGGCTGAATTCAAACTCTGCCTCAGAGGATGGAGATGCACCTCAGCCTTGCCTGTTGGCAAGTTGCCATGGAGACAGCCTGAGAGCAATTAGCATCAGTTACTCATTGTTAAATTTTGGACTTACATGTGACTTCAGGATAGCTGACCTGTTATCATGTGCTAACCACTTGGGCCTGTTGCACCTAGGGTAGACTTTAAGGCTGCCAAAATATGATTATGTGTGCAAGGATTAAGGACATAGAAGAGTTTTGATGGGATACTAAGAAAAAAGAGAACATAAAATTACATGCCAGTATGAGCCAAGTCTTCAGATGTAAATCTTCATTCACAGACAAAGAGCAAAGAACATCGAGTCCTTTTCCTAAAACATTGTGAATATTTACTCCTGGATGAGAATGCCATGGATTATTTTGACTGTTTAGTACAGATTTAAGAATGAGTGTATTTTGCTTATACAACCAGAGGATATTATGTGCTATTTATAAAAAGGGATAGGTATGTGAGGACAAGGTGTTTTTGAAAGGTACACAGTGACTTGCATGTGCACAGACAAAATAAAAGAGCATTAAGCAATTTCCTGTTGACTTCAATCAGCACCCCAGTGTGGATGGATAGTAGTGAGGAGGGCAGGACCTCTGGACGGCAGAACCCTCATCTGCGTTTCTGGAACACTGGCTTCTTCCCAGTGCCTTAGCCCTGCTCGATTCCTGCGAGCAGAATCACCAGTTGAAGTGAGCAAGGGGAAGTTCCTCTCTGTCGGAGTCCTACCAGTCCTTGCTTAGGGTTCTGTGTTTAGGGTTCTGCTTCCCCAGTAGAAGTTGCTGGTTTTATTCTGGGCATCTGCCAGAAAGGAAACAGAGACAGGAGGGAAACGTGGGCAGCGTACCCCAAATGACTGTCTTCGGCTTGGTGGGTATGTTTGGTATGAAGTTAAGAATCCCTTTGAAAGTTCCTGTTCCAGGAAAGTGAATTCTAGGGTTTCTCCTGGGAGGAGTTAAGGAGTCTCTCCAAGGTCTACCTCCCCCATGATCCTGTGCTTTTGAAATGAGTGGTAAAGGCAACAATAAAAACCAAGAATCCTTAAATCATGGGGGAGAGTGGAGAGGTGAATGTGGATCTGTTTTATGGTGTACCTTCCATAAAAAGGATTTATAGGTAAGTCATTTTCTCTTTTTTCGAGGTGTTAGATTGAGAGGATCCTGTAAACTGGGCTCTAGGGAGAGCTTGATATAAATAATAAAAAAAAATACCCACCAACTGTCAAGAAAAATAGCAACCAATCAGAGATACAACAGGTGAGGGAGGCTGTGGTTCCAAAACAATTCAGAGTAGTGTTAGCCTGTTACAGCGAGAGTGATGACATGAAGGGACGCTGAGAGGGAGTTAGGATGACCTCAGATCTCAATGTGGAGACTGGAAAACTGGAAATACAGGTCTAGTTTATTCTCTTAAGGAATAACCACAGCTTTGAGCCTTGATAAGGAATGTATTCTTTCATGAATTCATTCAGCAGTTGCCTAATACCTTCGCTGGGCTGTGCAGAGCTGGTGGTAGAGATGCAGAGCCCTGTCCCCATGGAGCTCAGAGAATGGGGCGGGGGGTGCAGCAGCAGTGCAGGGTAAAACCTCAGTGATAGGAGGAAGTGCTGGCTGTCACTGTGCAAAGCGATTGCTTGTGTCCCAGTGCATGGGTGTGTGCATGAACAAAGGAGTGACAGCTGAGTGTGAGAGATGGGCAGGTTAAGAAGTGCGCACAAGGCAGACAGCTAGAAGCCTGCTCATTCATTCATCACGTGTAGAGATCCTACGATGTTCCGAGCACACCTTCCCGAGTTTGGCAAGGAAAGAGGAGCCGTGGGAAGGAAGCTGCGCTCGGGTTTGAGGTGGAGAGTGTGGAAAGGACATGGTAGGGAGCTTGATGCTCCGAGATAGGAGCAAGGTTGGTGCCTGCAAGGACCAGAAGGAGGCAGTGTTAGGGGCCAGGGATGCGGGTGATGCGGTCCAAGTGGTACACTGAGGCGAAGTCACATCACCTGTGGGCTTTAGTGAGGATTCTGAAGAATTGTTTATAATAAAAGAGAGATGATAGGAAATAGGGGGGTTTGATTTGTGGAGATGGGATGGAGGGAAATGGGAAATAACAATGATTAAGATGTATATTTGTATATTTCCCCAACATGAATGTAATTATCATGTATCATAAATAAAAACAAAAACACAATTGAAAAAAAGAGAGGATTGCCCATAAAGGGCAGGAGTAGGTGGTAGACCAGTTGGTCACCAATTGTCACAGATTCTGCTTCTGCTTCTTCTTCTTCTTCTGCTGCTGCTGCTGCTGCTGCTGCTGCTGCTGCTGCTG
>NDGN011363177.1:0-13918 GCA_002564285.1 Tympanoctomys barrerae | reverse complement strand
GTCTGTCTGTCTGTCTGTCTGTCTGTCTGTCTCTCTCTCTCTCTCTCTCTCTCTTTCTCTTTCCCTTCTTTCTTTTTTCGTATTTTAGGGAAGGGTCTACAGGGTGCTCAGGGTCTCACTACTACATCAGACTCATAGTGCTCCGCCTGTTTACAGCCTCCTGAGCCCTGTGATTACAGACGCGCGCCACCACGCCCCATCTCAGTTGCTGTCTCAGCTCGCCCCACAGGCGGGGCCCACACAGCAGGCCGGGGGATCAAACCTCCCACCCCTGCACCTATTTGCAGGCTCTTTCATCCACTGAGCTATTTGGCCAGCCCTTCTTTTCCATCTGTGACATCAACCGTATTTTCCAGCAATGGTTAAAGAACCACAATTAGTGGTCATATGTTATGTGAGTAAATGAGAACAAATTTAATATTTTGCTTTACTGTTAGTCTTTAAGAAAAAGAAAAGGGAGAGGAAGAAGCAAAATGGGGCTGTGCCTGTGTCTACACTTACGTGAGAACATATTCAAGGCACCGAAGCTGGAGGCAAAATCTGAACCGTGAGCTTTCTTTTGTTCCACAAAGGTGTTGTAATAGGAACTAGTCAATAAAAGTCTATCTTTCAGAGCAGTGAGCTTTCAGCAGCAGTAATTGTATCTGCGTGTCATTTCCTCCTTTGGGGAAAGCATGTCACGTGTGCAGAGAATACACACAAGACTCCCACAGTGGCCTAAATTACTTCTGGGCTGACTCCATTTCTCTGGCCACTGCTGGGTCACTCTCCCAACCGAAAAGAATAGAGCAATGTGAGTCTTCAAAGAGCCGGAAATTGGATGAGAGTTTAATGTCTGCTTTCCCCATTGCATAATGCAGTACAGGCCTGCAACATATATAAGGCATGTTGCTGGTAACTCTTTGTTCTGTGTCTTACACACAGAAAATAAACTACAGAAATGCTCTAAGAGCTACTCTGCTTGATTAATGAATTTACTCAGTCTCATGTTCAAAAATAAAAGGTTAATGCGCACAAAAATATGTAACCACATAACAATTTCAACAATACAAGAGGCTGCAAAATTGTTCTCTGAAATGCAGTTCTTGCTTTCTGTAAGCATTCTACCCAAGAGGTTAAATTATAAGGAGGCGCCAGGGCTCAAGTAATAATCCCATTCGATTTGCTTTCAGCGCATTTTATATGTCAATATCTAATCCTATTATTGAGGTTTTCGTCTACTTGCTTCATTCCTTTTAAGTCCTCTGTTGCTATCTATCTATCTGTCTGTCTGTCTGTCTGTCTGTCTGTCTATCTATCTATGAAAAATTAAAACCAATAATACAGAATTTCAAAACAAGACAATAGGAGATTTATAATGGTGAAAGGGAAAGAAACTACTCAAAAGGACAGAATAATTGGAATAGACGAAACGGGGAAACTGCAGACAGAAAGACAGACAGACAGACAGATAGGATAGTTATATTACTGATTTCTTTTAATTAACCCTATTGTTTTATCATATAATAGTTGCAACTATAAACGATCTTAAACCTACATGCCATCCTAATTTTTAGTCATGTTACTCTGATGTTTTGAGGTATTCTTTTTAATTAATACACAATAATCATACACATTTATAGACTACACTGTAATGTTCCAATATATACATACATTTATAATGATCAAATAAATCAGAGTATTTAGGACATCTCTAACTGCCCATGTGTACCATTTCTTTGTGATAAAAACACAAAATCCTCTGTAGATATTTTGAGACATAGAATGTAACACTGCCTGCTCTATTCATTCAGTAGAACTCCAGAACCTCTCCCATCTCCCTTTGGTTCTGCGTCCATTGCCCAGTTCCCCATGCCTCCGGGGCCCGCCGTTGTTCCCTGTCGTGGGGAAGCGCTGTCCTGCTATGTATTTCCCAAAGACTGGCATTTTAAAATTCCACAAAAGTGCAATCCTGTCCCATTGCTCCTTTGGAGTCCAGATCCAGCCTTGCTGCTAATTTGTGCTGCTATATGGCCAATAATCACAATCAATTGATTACATCTCATTCTAGTTTTTACTTACATTTTCCCATTAGAGATATTGAGCATTTTCCCACCTTTGTTAGTCATGTGTATGTCTTCTTTGGAGAAATGTTCATTCATATCCTTTGCCTTTTAAATCAACCTTCTTTGTCTCTTTGCTCTTGAACTGTTTGTGCTTCTTCTTCTTATGGACATCGACCTCTTGCTACCCCATTCTGGATGCTGCTAACCTAATAGTACTTTCACAGGTCTCTGTGTGCTTTTGTTGCCCATACTCCTTAGTACTCATTCAAAGAATTCTTGCCAATGCCACCATCACGCAGGCTTGTTCTCATTTTTAAGCCATAGTTTAAGTTCTTATATTTATGCTTTTGATCGAGTTTGAGTTGATTTTGCAACTGATGTGAGCCAGGGTCTCCTTCCCCCTTCTACAGAGGCATATGCAGCTCGGTGTGTTCTTGGCATTTCTGGCCAACTCACAGGGCTGCAAACACATTCCCCTGATTCTGAAGATACATAGTTACTGTAATGCTACGGGGCAACTCTACATTTTCACACTCTGGAAAAATTAAGACAGAAATAGAGAAGTTTTTCAAGAGCATCTGCACAGATGGAGACCAGTACGAAGCAGCTCTGAGCAGGGCTTATGGTAACCAACTGGCTTTCCATGTTTCCTCGTGAGTCTGTCCTAGGCCCGGGCCCCTTGTCTGGAGATGGGCTGTAGACTCATAGTAAGTGAACTTCTGAGAGTCACTGGTGCGAGCTGAGGCCTGAAGTGGCCTGAGATGCCATGAAGCCTCAAAGGACAAGAGAAGGCCCCTGCTGAGGACAACTGGCTCCAACCCCAATTAACTAGAAAAAAGCTGTTGCCACAGACATTTCTCTTCTGAGGCGAAGGTCTTTGTGGAGATAACATGGTTCACCTAGGTTAGTATAATGTCCTCTAGCAAGCTTCCAAATCCTGCTCAGTTCCCGTGCTTTCCTCAGTATCCCCCTCCTTTGCTGAAAAACCAAATAAATATGGGCTTCCCAGAGGAGTTCTTTGTCTCAGCCCCTCAGCAATCTCTCATTCTAAGAGGTTTTGATCCTTTTGACTCCTAAAATCATATCACTTTTTCTAAATTTAAGATCTTGCTATCACTCATTTGGGAGGTTGAATCCTGATCACTCCATGACAATACGCCGTTTAACAAGCTCAGGTCATCTTGCAGGCCTCTCTGTAACCTACTGTGCTGCTCAATGTGTACAAAGTCTACTCACTGAGTGCTTGGTAGAATCAGGCAGGAGATTAGAGTGAGGGCCAGCCAGATAGCTCAGCAGATTAACACACCTGCTTAGGCAGATACAGGCACCAGGTTCAATCCCCGGCGTGCCATGCTGACCCCAACCCCAGGAAGCACTAAAATGGCGATTGAACCTGGGCGTGGTGGTGCATACCTGTAATCCCAACTCTTGGGAAGCTGAAAACAGGAGGATCATCACAGCACGATCTGTGTAGTGAGACCCTGTGTAGTGAGATCCTGTACTAAATACATAAAATAAATAAATAAAAAGAGATTAGAGCCAGGAAAACTGGCTGGGCCAGTGGGCGTGACCTGTCAGTCATAGCCAGGACATATGTGTAGAGCAGTTCCTGAGCCACGCACCTGACACCAAGCAGAGAACGCTATGGTCAGCTCTTCTACCACAAGAGCAAGCAGGGTTTTGGTGGGACAGCCTAGAGCTGAAGTCTGAATGGGGATATAAAAGGTGGTGGCCATTAAATGTGTGACCTCTCTGAGTCTTTTCAATAACCCACTCTGAAGCGTGTACTTTTTTTTTCTATTTTTTTTCCTACTTTAATAAGTCCACACTTATTCCCTGCTTTTTCATCGTTACTATCTTTACATTTAGTAAATGTAAAACCTTGCCATGTTTTCTCACTCATCTTGTCCTATGCTTTGAAAAGGACACCGAGAGCCCTGAGGAAAGACCCTAGCTCCCCGCTACTCGCTAACAAAAGGTCAGGATAGGATGTCCAAGACTTTCATAAACAACAGCATCATGAACAGAGAGGTTGGCGAGAAGCAGATCCCACTGCCTGTCCTGGATTATCTTCCTCCTTTCTTCTTTCATTCATTTTATTCTCAGTGTTGTTGTACAAGTTGGAAACAAGCAAGAACCAAAAAGGTGAAATATTGGCATGCATTCAATCTATACCAAAGTACTTTTAAAATGCAGTGCAGTGGCCAGAGTTCCATCAACCGTATCATGCCATGAAAAGAATCTGAAGACCAAAACTATGTACACAGGGCAGCAAAGGGGAGGCTGCAGTCTTCAGTGACACTACGGAGCATTTGTTTAATACTCAACCTCAAGCAGATTCTGTTGCAAGTTCTAACCTTCTTTCACCTGCGAGTGAATGCTTTGCGGTGGAGCCTCTGTATTTGACTCTCCAAAAGTAGTAACAAAACCTCCGAGTTCCTGATATCCTTGTCAGTGCATCTCATATTTCACTTCCTCCAAGTGATCTTCCTGTGGTCTTCCAATAACCTGTGACTGCTTTAACCTTGAGTGTTGTACATGCTCTGAACACCTGAAGAGTCCTCCTCTGCATTCATTAGCACTTCCCCTTGGCTTCCTGTATTATTGATTATCTTTTAATGTGTAAATTTTAGCCACTCAAATGGATTATAAATGATCCAGGCACAGGCAAAATGTCTATTTATTCTTGTTCTTCAGAGAAAATGTCAATGTTCTTTAATAAATATTTGATAAACAAGTGAATGAATAACTCTTTATTTCCTGACTAAATTCTATAAGGTGAGCAAATACTGATCTAAGACAATTCTCTTTTGGGCTTTCTCTCATAACTTACCTTAGACAATGTCTGGATAAGATTGTTCTCTAATAGATGTTCATTCGGCTCATTCAAGTAAGATATCAGCATCAGTTTCACCACAGCTAAAAAATGGGAGAGCATAGATTCTTCCCCTAAAGATTTTACAGGGAAGGAAAGGGAAAGGAAGAGAAGAGAAGGGAATGGAGATGGATATTGAACAGATAGTCACAGTGAAAGAATCAAAATTATTATCTAAAGAAAAGTGGTGACAGAAAGCTGGTAAACCAAGTTGAGTGTAAGGAAAGACAAGCGCTTCCTGAGGCCACGATGTTTACTCTCAATAATGCCTTTGTTTTAGTATTTTAATTCAGAGCTGCTGTGCCCTGAGAACCAGATGCAGCCCAGCTTATGGAGCTGTGCAAATCCCAGGACCGCACCACGCCCATGAGCTATGCACATTAGGCCCAGAAGACATGCAGAAAGAAGTAAAGGAGCAGCTATGGAATGTGCAGAGGCTGCTCTAGAAGTGTTTCAAATGAAAAGATAGGAGAGGCGGGAAACGAGAGGAGAAAGAGGAAGCAGAGGACAGAAAAAGAAGACAAAGGAGAGAAACATGAGGAGGGAGAGGAAGAAGCAGAAGGGGAGAAGACAAAGGAGGAGGCCAGGTGGAGCTTGACCAGACACCTTGAGACTGGTCTTGATATAAATAAGCCTGTGGATGGAGAAGGTTCCAAGAGCAGTCTCTGATTTCTCCCAGATCTTTTGCTGCCTAGATGTGCTTATTCACAAATTATGATCCTCAAAGGGGTATTTTAAAAAAACCTTTATTGAGGTATAATTGATATGAATAACAAAATACACAATTTGATTAATTTTACTCACACACACTTACACGAATCTGTCACTGTAATGGCGCTAATGGGCACGTGTATCACCCCCAAACTCTTTAGTGATCAGTGGAATCCCTCACCCAGGTCCTCGGGGAGCCAGGAATCTCTCTGTTGATTCATTTGCATTTTCTAGAATATTATATAAATACAATCACACACTATACCCTGTTAATTCTGTTGACAAAACACTTTTTTACTTAGAGCAATTATTCTTACATTAACTGAAGTTATTGGAAGTATCAGTATTTTATTTATTTTGATTCTAGGGCACTATCCAATTGTATGAATATACTATAATTTGTTTAATAGCAGAAGGAAATAACAACTCTGTCAATACCTTGATTTTAGATTTCTGGTCTCCAGCACTGTGAGAGAATAAACCTGTGCTGTTTTATACATATATTCACTATTAATGGATTCTTGGGACTATTATAAATAAAGCTGCTATGAACATTGTTATGTAAGTATTTGCATAGACACAAGTTTCCATTTCTCTTAGATCAAATGCTGGGTAGTGGAATGGCTGACTCTTACAATATATGTTCAATATTTTGCATAAAGTAACAAACTATTTTGCAAAGCTATGGTGTTACGTCATCTTTTCCGTGGCACGTGTGACCTCCCAGCTGTTTCCCAGCATGGAGCATCCGCCGGCAGCCCCCTGTGCTTCCACCTCCATTGCTCACAGGCTACCGACATGGGAGTTTTTAAGCGTGCATTTCCCATCTTTGGTAAATATCTTTGCAAGTGTTGGGACTCATTGTTGGCTTCCTACTACTGAGCTTTGAGCATTTTTCTGAATACAGGATGTTCTTTCAATATGTGCTCCTTAGTAAGGCATGTTTAAACAAATTGATGGGGCTGGGGAGATAGCTCAGCAGAATAAGCACTTGCCTGGCAAGCTCAGGGTCCTGAATTCAATCCTTGGTACAGAAAAAAAAAAAAAAAAAACTACACATAAACAAATTGTCACCAGCCCCAAGTACACAAAAGAATATTTAAGATGTTTTATGCTGATTTAAAATAACATAAAACACAGGAAAGGAAACACAAATTCAGAAGTGTTTATTCAACATAAATATAGCTATCTGAATATGTACAAAAATTATCTCATATAATAGTTATAAACAACCAAACAGAAAAGTCCGTGACTCAGGTCGTTATACCCAGCAGTAAGCTACCAAATGTGCCCGCGAGAAGTTGCCACCTGCCCTCGCCTTGAGCTGACCCTCTCTCCTTCTGGAGGCGGACCAGGGGTGGGTGTCTGCAGCTCCGTCATTAGCTATTAATGAGTTGGTTAAAATTTCCTGTTGTTCAACCCACGTGGCCTTCTAAAGATCCACTTAAGCTATTAAAGACTCCACGAGAAAAGATTTCCTATTTATGGAACAACCTTGAACATATTTTTAGGCAACATTTCCAGAGAGAGCCCCGGCCCACTGTGGCTGCCCACCCCGGCAGGGCTCAGCCTCACTTTCCGGTCCAAAGCGTGTGGGGTGGGGTGCTGGGCATCGCCCTGGGGCGCAGCTGGCCTGCCCAGCTCAGGGGACAAGCAGGGGAGAAAGGGGAGAGCAGCTTGTTTCCTCACTAAAGGCCAAAACTGCCTTTAAGGGACATCAGCGAGCAAGTTAGCAAAAGCAGCTTTAGTTCGGCATTGTCACCGCTGTTTCCTTCCCAAGATAAAATGAAAGAGTCAAGGCAAGTTTGTATCAGGCAAGAAATTCCAATCGATTCTGTCCACCACCATACGGAGGCCTGGGCATGTCTGTGTCATGGAATTTAAAATTCCATCAAGTTACACCAGAAAGGCGGGGACAGAGACCCAGCACCACGCTGGATCGGGGTCCCAGAGCCGCAGGACAGCTCACTTACAAGGTCTGTGCCTGCCCCACCAGAGAGGAGGGAAACTGCGATAAACCACCACGCTGATGAAGCCAAGCCCTGGCCACGGCGGCAGAGGTGCTGCAGCTGTGAGCCCTGTCACGTCGCGGCTGTTGCTCATTATGCTTTGAATATTTAGGCACAGTAATGGGCTCACGTCAAAGAAGCAGAGGACAGGCCGCAGGGCAAGCACCCCCTCAGCGCGACAGAGGCTGCTGCAGGGCCGTGTGGATGACGATACATAAACTACAGATTTTCACATCAGGAGTAGCTAATTAACAATAGTTATCTATTTTTATTGTCAACTCTGTTGCTAGATTAACAGATTAACAGTTATGCAAGATTGGGGAAATAATCCAATATTGGCATTTGCTTTCAAGAAATCTTAATTTTTTGCTTTTCTTTCCTGTTTTAATTTATTTTAAAGAGAGTATAGTCATTGATAAGACATTAGAAATGGGACACATCTAGAAGACCGAGATGACAGGTCTTCCACCATGGGTTATGTATTACGCATCGCTGTCCTCAGTGTAGATGCTCAAATCACAGATATCAGCATACGCAGTTAGTCAGGTGAAAATTCTAAACATTAACTGCTAGTTTCAAGAAAAATGATAGAAATTATGAGTACAATCATTTCAGCTTTGTTGTATATATACTTGCATGTTTTTCTCTCCTTCCTTTTTTCCTATCTTTTCTTTTTTAAAAAAATGAAGAAGATAAGAAAATAGAAAAAGTTAAAGTTTCCTGGAAGCAAGTGCTAACCATCGATTATTTGTTCAATCTTGCATAACTATTTCTGTTAATCTGAGCAACATATCTGAAGACAAAATAGGTAATATATCAACCCTCGCTAATTGGATATTCCCATCTTAAAATCTGCACTATAGTACTGCTGCTGTATGTTGTCCCATTTCTGTCTTTGTTTCTGCTGTTTTTGCTTTTGTGTTCTTCAAAAGAAAAGAAAGAAAAAAATTGTGATCCAGATTAAAGGACAGTGTGCTGCTGATCCTTTCCAATAAGAATATTTTTTTAAATCTAACAATAATTAGTAATAATTTCTATGAAGTTAAAAAGGTGATGTCTACCAGTTGGTGATTGTATATCTGCACATTTATAAACTTGGCCTTAGACAAATGTCTAAATAGATTTTTTTTAAGGAAAAGAAAAACTAGTTTACTATTTACATAACACCCTGTAAATAGTTCATAAATATTTGTTGAAAGAATGACTCACCAAGAAGCCTGAAATCATGTTGAAATCAGGGAAATCTAAATTAACCTTTCAGGTATTCGTGCCAACATGGAGCAGATGCACAAAGCAGAGGCCCATTTACACGGACTCAGAAGGTCACCGGCTAGCAAGCGGCTGTGTGGGTGGAGAGGGATGGGAAGCATCCATCAGCTGGCCCTGTGGAGGGGATGTGAGGACATACATAGGCATATTTTATTATACTGACTTTTAAGAGAAATTACATTTTTATTGTAATTATACTTTTATTCTTTTATATATAATCTTTTTAAATTTCTCAATAAAATTTGTTCTATAGTTACATTGTATTTTCTAAAGAAGTGAAGTCAAATAGATATCAAAGATTCCACTTATTACAGCTTTTGGTTATATAACTTTAGATTTGCCTGACAAAAACAGGACCATGAAGTAGCATACCCCCCGTGGCATCTGCTGTCTCCTGTGACTACGTCTCTCTAACAGAAGGAGGAGAGTGAATGCGCTTCTCCACTATAAATGCCTGAATCATCAAGAGCACTTTGTGCTTTTCTGGTAAGAGAGAAGGTTCAGGAAACCAAATGGAGAGTGAAAGCCTTCTCCGCTGCTAACCAACAGGTGAAGGAAAACAGTGGGGGTGGGGAAAGGGCTTTGGCTGATCAAAGGCTGACACTGTGTTTCCAAAGAAAATAGTGGAAAATGCATGCATGAGTTTAAACACCAGGGAAAGGGAGATACAATTTAATGGAAGAAACTTCAGAATGCTAAAATATAAAGGCGGGTGAAGCAATGAATAGTGGGCCAAGTTGGTCAAAAGTGTAATTTTTAAAGGAAAGAAACAGATACTTAAAAAAGAGAAAATTTTCTAAACAAAATCAGTAGCCTAGTATGACATAAAAATAAAATCAAATACATACATTTCATGCCAAGATATAGAAGGGTTGAACTGTCCACCTGAAACACAAAGATTGCCATTTTGGATAAGTGCTGAAAGCAAGTGATACACAAAGGCTGAAAATAGTAAAGCAGGCTGGGAGGTTCTCTGCTAACACAAAAACAAGATGGAAGAAGGGGTGGAGCTGCTAACGCCAGATGCCAGACAGGGCAGCGTGCTGAGCACATTAAACTGCAGTGCATAATATGGAAAACATCTTAAAGGAACTTTCATAAACACATTCACTAAAAAAAAAAAAAAAAAAACGAAAAACTACAACTTATTCAAGATGTATCCAAAGCCTGAAGGAGTTGAGACCACAGAGGACATCAAGAAGTGATGAAATACTCCCAAAAGACATTGCACTGGGCTGCGGCAACGTAAGTTTTAACAAAAATGTCATCCCAGCATCATTTAAAATGACCAGACCCTGTAAAACCTGGAACGATCCCCAGCTTAACTCAATATAAAACACTGATGAAGGTCATGGCTACACAAATACAGAACCATGCAGACTCGATTTCACTACTGATTACAGATGCAAATATTCTAAATCACACGTAATAAGTTTAGGGAGAAGGTGTCCGATTCATGATAACAGAAAACATTTTGCTCGTGTCATCTCAGATCTCCTGGTTGCAAAGCACATCTTGATTTCGGAAACAGTAAAGTGTAAATATGCATTCAGACCATTCCAAATCCAATGAAATATGTTGTAAAAACTCTAGAAATAAATTGTTTAATAAGATACAACCTTGAATCAAGCTGTAAAATTTTACTGAGCTCCTAGATACACCCTTAGACCTATAAGGATATATTTTTAAAGTCCCCCAATAAATTCCACCATGGAACCACGCTGTACAAAATAGTCAATTGAGGAAAACAACTCAAATACCCACCAAAGGAAGAATGGAGGAACAAAGTGTGTAATACACACACGGTGGACTACTATTCAGCCATGAAAAAGAATGTGTTACTGATAGTATGCGACAAAAGAGATGACGTTTGAAAACCTTATGCTAATGAAATAGCCAGATATGGTCACATAGTACATGATTGTTTTCAATGAAAAATCCACAATATGTGAATCCACAGAGATAGAGGCAGATTGGAGGTCACTGAGTGTAGGAAAAGAGCCTGCGAATTTGTCTCCTTCCAGGTGCGAGTGAGGATGACAGATAAAACAACAGAGAGTGAGTTTAGCATACAGGGCCGGGGGCGCTTCCCTCTGGAGGACAGCGAGCCCCAAGTGTCTGGCTCCCCCGCCTTCGTCCCCTCAGGCAGGAAGGGAGCAGTTAGGGCCGCAGAAGCTGCTCTGCCTCCTGTGATCTGTAGTGTGCGCCGGGTTCCAGCAGCACTGACTGTCCCTGGACCCTGCAGGGCGCCACGGGAGAGCGCAGCCTGCGCCTTTTCCCTCGTGCTCTCCGAGGGGGAGGGTCACCCACTTGATCCTTGTCACGTGGGCTCCACCAGGGAGGCCATAAAGGGCCGGAAGCCAGCCGCTCACTGCGCAGCGTGCTTTAGCAGGAGAATGCAAAAGCTTCCGCTGGGCCAGAGCACTTGCCCAGGGCACGAGAGGCCCCAAATTTAGGCCCTGACATTGAGCTAAAAGAAAGTTAATCTTCTGCTATGAGAATTTCACCTCCATGAAAATGGCGTGATATCTCAAACAAGTAATTTTTAAAGGTCAGGTTGGCGTTACTCTCAGGAGGAGCGGAGACTAGAGAGTAGTCGGAGTAGCGTTTCCCCGGGGCTGCTTGGAGACCTCTTCAACGTTGCCTTCCTGCGTTCAGAGCATCTGAGATTGTTCAGTAGGAAAACAGCATTATTCATTACAGGACCGGACGCAAGTTCCGCGAGGGAATCAGTGCACGAGGAGTGTCCACGTCAGAGGAGTGAGGCCAGCTCCCAGGAGCACCGAGCTCCCCGGCCGCAGTCACGCCCTGGCTTCTCGCTGCAGCTCGGCGGCCTCCGCGTGTCTGTGGCTCAGGGCTGGGCCATCATGGTGTCCCTTCGCTGTCCAGCGACCCAAGTGCCCTGAGGCCACAGCGGGCACAGAGCTCAAGCAGAGTGGCCCTGCTTTTTCAGACAGTGTTTTCCCGATCGCAGCCCAGGAAATGTAATACTGCAGACTATGCCCATTCTCATGGATGCTTTTTCTGCCACAGGGTCTCCCTAGGAAATTCGTGCAGGTCTTGAACTCACTAGGAGCTACAGTTGGCCTGGAACTTGTGGTAAGTCTCCTGACTCAGCCTCCCAAGTGCTGGGATTATAGACTTGCACCACCTCGTCCAGCTCATGTCACAGATTTATTCTGTTTGTTGATGTGTGCACGGTGGTGATTTATACGCAAAAATAGGTTCCACTCCGAAGTTCAAATTTCTGCCCCTCTAAGAAACTCCGAGTCCCATTGAGAAACCGTAGGTTAAGGTAATGCCACTGAATGTCACTGTTTTGTGATACCACTTGTATTCCTTCTATTGCAATTGGGAAAAGTAAATTGAGTGCTAGATTTTGCTTTTATTTGTAGGAAGGAGATTGAGATCACATTTCTGAGACTACTCGGGGAGGGAAACATTCAGATTAAGTGGCGAAGGCCGGTGAGACCACAGGAGTTTTCTGGAAGGAATAGAAGGAAGTGAGGGAGACCTCACCTCCCCCTGGGAGAACTTGAAATATGCGGTGCACGCCTCAAGGAACAATCAGCGTGGGATGAGGTCTTGCTACAGTGCTCGCTTGCTCACTGCTCTCGCCAAATGTCTTGTTTCCATGAAGAACTGGAATTTCACAGAACCACAGTACATCAAACAGCAGTTCTCCCTCGAGGCTGGGATCATTTGCATATTCAACTAACTTATTTAAATGTTCCCATAGTGATATTTATCCTATTCCATACTTTCAAAATCAAAACAAGAAAAATACTTCAAACAGCTCCCGGGGTGAGTGTGGACACACATGCACAGCAGCGTTTCCTCCGGCCTTCGTGACTTACTGCCTCCTCAAAATAACAAGTCCCATGAGGCACTCAGGACCATGTGAGCGAGTGGACAGGGCCACAAGGGGGGGAGTCACACCTTGGCTGTGGTCTTGGTTGGAGCCTGAAGGAATGGGAAGCCTGTTCTGTATCCAGCGATCTCTGCACATGTGTCCATCCCTTCCTCCACCTCTCCCTCTTCCCAGCCCCAAGGTGACAGCAAACAGCTTTCTGTCTGCAGCAGGTCCTCTCGCAGGCCACTAAAGAACCCGGATGCAGGCTGCCAGCGAGCGCTGTGGTGCACCTCTCGCAGTTCCCATCCCCACGGTCCAGTGTCTCGAGGGCAGGGATTTCCCACTTCAGGATACAGCAGAGCACGGGGGCCTGCTGAACACAGCTTGAAGGCCGGGGTGTGGCTCAGCATAGGCTTGTGCAGCGTGCAGAGGCCCGTGCAACACCAGCGCCGCACACTCTCACCACAAGGAGAAAACATCATCTCAGGGAGTGGGCTTGCGGTCTCGTGGCCCAGTGCTTGCCAAGCACAACAAAGCCCCTAGCTGAATCTGCACTTCAAAATCAAAAGGCCATTTTAGAAATATCTTCATTTTTAATTTGCTGATTTAAAGAATATATATGTGCGTTTAATCCTAGTACTGAGGAGGATCCTGAGTTTCAAACCAGCCTGTGATAAATAGCGAGATCCTGTCTCAAAAAAAGTGTGTGTGTGTATGCGTGTGTGTGTTTGTGTGTGTGTGTGTTTGTGTGCACCAGAAGTAGAGCATTGTAGATTACTCATCTTTCCTTTGGCTTGTCAGCACCCCCAGTCTTTACAGCAAATACAGACCTTCTTCATCTATGACCTACCTGTTCAACAACTGCTCAGACTTAAGACCACCGCATAACTTAAGACCTGTTCTTTTATTTGTACAGTTCTGTGCATGCTGTTTATGGACCCTTAACATTGTGTTTTGTGCAGAATGCCTTGTTTATAGAGTACTAGAATTTTTTGCTTTGTATAATATAGCACGTCAAAAAAATGTCTTAGTGAATGAATGAATTTAATTGTATGTGAGTACCTGGGCTGTGCTTAACTAAATTTAAAAAGTTTGTCTCATTTTCTTCTTCTTCTTTTCTTTTTCTTTTTTCTTTCTTTTTTTTTTTTTTTTTTTT
>NDGN011363163.1:0-14313 GCA_002564285.1 Tympanoctomys barrerae | reverse complement strand
TCTCACTACTAGATTGGACTTGTAGTGATCCACCTATTTACAGCCTCCCAAGAGCTGGGATTAAAGGCGCATGCCACCATGCCCAGTCTCAATTGCCATCTCAGTGCACCCCAAGGATCAAACTCCCGGCCCCTGCACCTGCTTGCAGGCACTTTAATCCACTGAGCTATTCGGCCAGTGCTAGGTCTCCTTTTTCAAGGCCCCTCCACACAGATTCCACAGCAGCCACGCCATTCTCTGTTCTCACCGGCAGTCCGCAGGGATGATGGCAGTTCTTATTTAGCTAAGTGTGGACATCAAGACGGCCGTGGCAGTAAGTATTCCTAGTAATGTCTGCTGCAAGGGACAGTGCTGCACCAAGCCCTGTTGTTTGGTAGGATCAGTAAGTGCTTCGATGAAAAGGTGCAGTTGATTTGAGGGAATACTGTGCTGTTCGTTTCTCCAGCTGGCAAAGAAGCACAGCATGGTGGTGATATCCCCCATCCTGGAGCGAGACCACAGTCATGGGGACGTCCTGTGGAACACAGCTGTGGTGGTCTCTGATTCTGGAGCGGTTCTGGGCAAGACTCGGAAAAACCACATCCCACGAGTGGGTGATTTCAATGAGGTAAGCTGTCCTTTGGGTGACCAGCCCAGCTTGCTTGTCCTCCTTCCATGTACAGACCTCAGGGGCCCCTCTGCAGGTGACATTCTGGGTGGGAGAATGTCATCTCATGTGATGCTGCAGTACAGTGTGACTGTGGTGCTCAGAGGGTCCTGTGACATGGCCCTGCATCCCGCAGGTGGGTGGAATTCACGTGGAACTCACCCGAGTCCCAAACACCTTTAGCCACTAGGGTTTTTTATACATGTGGGTTTTCTGTTTGTGGTGCTAGGGATCAAACTCAGGACCTTGTGCTTTGCAGGCAGGTGCTTATGCCATTGAGCTATATCCCTGGCCCTATACATGGGTTTTTATTGTAACCTGAGTTGGTTTTTTTGTTTGTTTTGGGTTTTTTTTTTTAAATTCTCCTTTAGAGTAAGTGATACATAAATTAAAGGCAAAATAAACAGTGGAGAAATGCGCTATGATTCCTGAGGCCCCTTTCAGGCTCTGACCTCCTGGATGACCATGACCAATCTCATTTTGGGAAGGTGGTATTCGTTGTCTATGGCTTACATGGTTCCTGTTTTTCTGTTTCGTTTTTGTAGGGCTAGGGTGTGAATCCAAGGCTTTGTACTAAGCTATGTCCGCAGATTGTTTTTAATTTTGAGACAGGGTCTCAGTTGCCCAGGCTGGGCTCTGACACACCATCCATCTGCCTCAGCCTCCCAGAGTATTGGAGTTATAGGTGTGCACCACTGTACTCAGGCTGAGTTGGCCCATGTTCATGTGTTGGGTGACAGGAGGTTAGTTAATATGCCTGTCTGTGTATTTGTGTGTTACATGAGACTTTGTGTGTGTGTGTGTGTGTGTGTGTAGAACTGGGGATTGAACTCAGGCCTTTGCGCTTGCCAGGCAAGTGCTTATTCTACTGAGCCATCTCCCCGGCCCCAACATGAGACTTTTTATGCCTATGGGCAGGGCATACATTGGGAGGCTACTTCAGTTAATGGCAAGTCACGAGTGGGTGAGATGGTGCGGTAAATGTTTAAAGAAGTGAAATAAACAACACCTAATGCCTAAGATTAAACCAGATGTACTCAGGCTAGTGAGGAGGGTGGGAAATCATCAACAGGGCCCGACTAGGTTCCCTGGGCGAGAGAAGAACCCAGCGTTTCTCAGTAACAGTTGGTGGTGGGGGCGGGAGCCCCTTGCCATTTACCTTGGGTTAATCTTTAACTCCCTGCAAACAGCGCAGGGCTGGCCCCAGCGCAGCATGGCCGCTCCAGTGTCTGCCACATGTGTACATCCTGGCCACTGCTTGCACCTGGTCTGCCTTGAAATTAATAGGAAGTGGGAAGAGGCTCCAGCAGTGGGTCTATGTGGGACCTCACGTGCCCTCTACCCTTCCTGGTGGCTGTCTCTGCTGCAGGTTCCAGGGCTGGGCAGGCAGAGGCAGGCACAGGAAAGTGGGGTTCCCACCTGGCTGCCCTGTAGCCAAGTCCCAACCCCACTCGGTGACAGTGTTTTCTAGACACTGATGACACTGATGAATCCACGTCCCTTCAGCTCTAAGAGTCCATCAAAGACCATGTGCTTGCTGAGGACTTGGGCCAATGCACGTTAGCATCAGCCAGACCTCAGCCTTCACCTTCAGAAGTCCTTATCAAACCTCCCTCCCCCAGTTTCTCATCATGGAAAGTGACTTTGGGGATTTTTGACACATCACAAAGGGGATTAGGGATAGATGCTTAAAACCCCAGTGACTTCCCTTTGAGTGGCTTTATTTTTGTGTCTTGATTTGTATCTGCCTACTGTTTAACATTGAAATTCTGGGACTTCAAGTCATACCCAGAGTGTTAACTTTTAGAACACTGGTGATAGTTCATGTTTTCTGCTGAGTCTAAGGAAAGAGAAATCCTTACGGTGCTGAGGCATCGATGTAACTGCCCTGTTTGTTGTTTTTTAGTCGACTTACTACATGGAGGGAAACCTGGGCCACCCTGTGTTTGAGACCCATTTTGGCAAGATCGCAGTGAACATTTGTTATGGACGGCACCACCCCCTCAACTGGCTTATGTATAGCATCAATGGGGCAGAGATCATCTTCAACCCCTCAGCCACCATCGGCACACTCAGGTGACTCAGTGTGCAGGACGTGGGGGTTCCCTGGGGCTCAGCCACAGTTGAGACCCAACGCCATGATCCAGGGCTCAGAGGTGGGGTTTATAGTCAGGTGCGGTTATCAGAGTGTCTCAACAGATTGGAAGCCCTATGGTGGTATATTTCACATTTAACCAGCTTTTCAGTGAAAAGAATTCTCAACATGACACAATTTCTGATCCCCCAAAGAGCTACTCACTTTACTGTGAGACACCATCCTTTGCTGTGATTCTGAACTTTGCAATGAAAATACCACCACTTCCTGCGTGCTCGTCAAGATTCAGAAAGTTCTACCTCTCGGTCCTGGAGCACTCTAGGTACCTAGCTCCTGGACAGAGGGCTCTGGATTCTGGCTCATGGGACCAGTGACATCCAGCCAGGGAACACACAGCCATGTGAGGCCAGGAGAAGGTGAGAGGGTTTGGAGCCCAGAGGATGCTTAAGAGATCAATCCCGGCAACTTATTTTTAGCCAATGAAATGATTTCCTTGGTAACACCTGACAATAAGTGTTTGGGTGTTAAGTCTCCAATAACTACTCTAGTAGAGGCAGTGCAGGGTGAGGGTGGACCTGGCAGCTCCGAGTTCCTGAGCTCTTGGGCAGGAAGGAAGGGCAGCTAGGAAGCTTAGCCTTTTCTTGCCTGATGTTCCTTCTGCTGATCCGCTCTTCCCCTACAGCTGAGCATTTGGGTAGTTTCAGCTTTGCATTATTATAAGTAACAGAAGTCTAGGAATCTGTGGAAACATTTTTCTCCTCAACTCACTTTTTCCCAAGCAGGAAGAGGTGCTGGCTTCTAGTCCCTCTGGTCCTGGTTGGTCAGGTCTAGGTCCAATGCTGGAAGCCAACGGAGGGGGTCTGGTGGGCAGCTTGGAGTTCCCTGCTGGCCCACACTTGTCTATATTTCTAACCCTCAGCAAAGCCTTAGTCTGGCTTCTAGATATCAGAATATGGTGCTCCTCCCTGTCTCAAGTGACATCCCCTGTGCTTCAGAGTTTGCGTAGCAGGTTCCTAATCAGGTCAGGACAGAATGCCCGGCCTCTTACTTGAGGTCCACCATCTTGTCAGTGCTATTGGGTGGAAGAAAAAAAAAATCAGGCCTTCGATATTCCTTAGGGTTTTCCCTCAAAAAATATATGAGGGTCTCATCATGGCTTGAGCACCAGTAACAGTGTCCATGGGGGGGATGTTTTTTGGTTTGTTTTTGTTTTTGTCTTTTTGAGACAGAGCCTCACTATGTAATTCAGGCTGGCCTTGAACTCACTTTGTAGCCCAGGCTGGCCTCGAATTTGCAGTGATCTTCCTGCCTCAGCCTTCTGAGTGCTGGGATCATGCTGGGCTCCTTTAGTGGTTTTAGGGCGAGGTGATTACTGGTCATCCAGCCACTGGGCCTAAGCGAAACCTTGGTCCCCCTTGGCCATTTATGTGCAGGACATTTTTAACAGCTCTGTCTTCCCTGCAGCAATCACTAGAGAAATCAGAAGCCCAGCCCCCAGGGCAGCTGGGCCTGAGCTGGCTTCTGGCCACAGACCCACCCAGCCACCTTGCTGCGTGGGTGTAGTGGCTCTCCCAGGTCTTGCCATCTCAGGCTTTTAATAGCCCCAATTAAGCAAACAGAAGCACCTCAATGTAATATGGACCTAGGCGCTTGTGTCCTGACAGCTTATCTGGCTTTTTAAAAATGATTGATTTTTCTTCTGCAGCCAAGAATTGTCTGGCCCTCTGCTCCCAAGGGTGTGGCGAGGCTGCCAGTAAAAGCTGCTGCAGGCCTTTGGGAAAGCAGGATGTTTCATGAACGCCTGACTTGTTCATGCCCTGTGACAGATAATGGCTCTCCCAGAGCCATAGCCCAAGGAAGTGATGTAAGAGGAAGACATATGAAGATGTTTATGGCAGCCAGAAGAACGTCAGGGTTAAGGAAATTTGAGCCCATCTCTTCCACGGATTATTGCTCCCACAGTCATCCTGAAGATAGTGAGGCATCGTGACAAAAGCCTGTGAACCATAAAAAGATGTATCTAGGCTGTGGTCAGAACGCTGTAAAATTTTTTGTACTATGGGCAAGGATAGCCGTGGAGTCGGGAAAAATGACAGCAGGTGGTTTATGGAGGTGGTGAGATTTGGATGATTTTTTAAAAATTACTTGCAGCATCGATAAGTGTTTCTTAGCATAGTGTCACACACACACACACACAAAACCCACAGTAGATCACAGCTTCCGGAACCATCCAGCTCCTTCTGCGGTATCTTCAGTCCTCCCTGTCAGGTACATGATGCCTGAACTGTGGGTTAGTGGGGTGTCTTCACTCATTTTTCGTGCCCCACAGTTCTAAACCCACAAAACACTATCGGGGCTTTCTGATTGGTTGGGTCACCCGGGCAGTCCCAGGATGTGCCCAGCACAGCCCAAGAGTAGCCGAATTATTTCTGCTTTGTTCATTCATCAAAAGGTCGCTGTCCCATGTCCTTGGTGCAGTCTGCTTTCCCACTGTAATTATTTTTAGGGATTTGTGTATGTTACACTGGGAATATGTTACCTCTGTCCCTCTATCAAAACCCGCGCATAATGGACTCTCACGAACCTCCAGCTTCCTTTCCCCTTGTTGTTTTGAGAGCATACATTTTATTATCAGCTGTGGGTTTGAGTCCTACGCAGAACACCTCCCTGGAGAATTGCAAGAAAGATGTTTTGTGGCAACTGTTCCGCAAGTGTCTATTTAATTCCTGAAAATGTCATCTATGGTGTATTTCTGTAAAAATCCCTTCTTAAAAGTTTTGTCAGCGTGGCTCAGTAGTTGAGGGGGAAAGAAAGGCAGAATGAGTCCCCTCAATCAAGCCCTTGATTTTTTTTTTCTTTTATCCTTTTCCAGACTCATGAATCCTCTTGAGAATTAGGCTTGTGACAAGCGCACACCCCCTCCACCTACTCCTTGGTTTAAGCCAGGTGCATGCTGACAGCAAGGAAGATTCCAGGGCTTTTGCTCGCAGCCACTCAGTGTTTCTAAGTGGGCACTGGTTCGGCCAATCTAGAACCTTAGTGATGTCATTCCGTGGGTGAAAGACAATCAGTGACCAGAAGGCCCACTGAGTTCCATGCGGGCTGGAAAAGACAGGGTCTCTAGCAGAGGTGAGGTCTCCCGCTGTGCTCTGTCTTCAGTGGGTACTGGACCAGGCAAGGCCCCCAGCTCTCTGGTCCCTGTGGGGTGGCCAGTGATGGGACCAGGGAGCTTCTGCCTGCGGACATAAGGTTCAGAGAATAAAAATGGAAGGGCCTGAGAGACAATCAGCTCAGAGGCAGTAATTCTGCTGCAGAATGTGCCCCCCACATGAACACACACCCCATTACCTAAACTTTGTAGTTGCTCTGCTTGAATGCTCCTCTATGGAGCTGGGTTTTTTGTTTTTTTTTTTTTTTTCCTTTTCTTCAAGATGGCAGGGTAGGAGAGCTAGGGGTAGGGCAGAGAAACTGTGGGGTTAGTCCTCCCAGGAGGTCAGGCCCCAGCTCACTAGGCCCCTTTTGCCCCTCTGACATTTACCAGAAGGTCTACCCAGGCCAGCTGGAAAGTGGATTTGCAGGAGGAGGGAAGAAGGTAGAAACATGACAGTTACGGAGCTCCTGCCGTGTGGAGCTTCACATCCTCAGTGTTTAGTCTTTCTTCATGGTCTCCTTTTGAGGGAGTTTGCGAGAAGGAAACAAGCTCGGGATGAGGATCTGAACCCGAACAGTCTGACTGCAATGACTCCTGCCTGCAGCAGGCCCTCCCTGAAAGGCTGCTTAGGCTTAAGCTGGGTGCTGTGGACAAGCGGGTCTGCAGTGACCTGTGGGTACAGTGAGTCTCCCTGGCTGTCCCCACGACCGGCCAGAGAAGGCCAGTAGCCCAGCTGCCGCTTGGCCAGAGCATCCCACTGAGGGTGCCTGAGAGCGGGCAACCTGATTCCTCCTGTCCTCCTTTTTCAGTGAGTCCTTCTGGCCCATTGAGGCCAGAAACGCAGCAATTGCCAATCACTGCTTCACTTGTGCCATCAACCGTGTGGGCCAGGTAAGTTCCTGAGGTCCGGTTGAGAACCACTACGACCTGGTGACCCTGGGAGGGACATATCACAGGGCCACACGATCATGACTTCTCCCTGTTCCTTGGACATGCATGCCACCAATTCTAGGGTCTCAGAAGTAGAAAACCTGACTTGGTCTGTTACTCTTGTTCTATCTTTAACTAAAATCATCCTGAAAGAATCTTCAATTTATCAGTTTTTCATTCTTACTTGCCAGTATCCAGTTTGTGTTTCCTCCTTCCCACCCACCCACCCACCCATCCACCCATCTATCTATCCATCCAGTGTGGTACTGGGGACCATACTTAGAGCCTTGTGTAAGCTGGGCAAGCGCTCTGCCACTGGGCTTCATTCTAAACTTTTTAATTTGCTTATGAGACAGGGTCTTTCCTAGGTACCCAGACTGCCTTAAACTCACAATTCTTCTGCCTCAGCATCTCTTCGAGCTGGGATTACAGGTGTCCTGGTGTCCTGCTCTCCAGTTTCTTAATTTCCCCCATTGCTGGAGCCCCTTCACTAAATAGCTTTCACTACCAAATGTGATGCATTCATTTGCATAACTAACCCTCTTCCTTATTCTTTTTCATCAGATGTCAGACTCTGATCAGAGCATCTAACCAGAGTGAGAGAACCAAGGTTTTCACACTAATCCTGATTTCTCCTACCCTAGAGAAATGGAGTGATTGTTTTGTTTCTGTGTACTAAGGCTTGAACCCAGGGGCACTCTACCACTGAGCTACATCCCCAGCCCTGGGCTGCCCAAGTGGGTCTTGAATTTATGATCCTCCTGCTTCAGTCTCCCTCGGTGCTAGGGTTACAGATGTGCACCCCTGTGTCCAGGCAAAGCCTAGTGACCCACATCACAGCTCCATGTGTATTTCCCATCAAGCTTGGGAAAAGATATTCAACAATCTGGGGGCTCCCCTCCCCACTTCTTGCTTTCACAGAGCCCAGACTGGGGTCTTCCTACTTCAGGCAGGTGGGATTCACATGCTTCCCACAGCCTGGAGAAGCCGCAGTGCCTGTGTCTTCCCTTCCCAGACCGTTAAACTCCTCAGAGGCAGAATCCAGGTCTTTACCTTGCTTGCCAAATTCCCCGCTGCCTGCCCAATGCTGGGTGCTCAGTGGGACATTTGACAAGTGATTGCCCAAGGAGTACAGATATGTCCATTCCTTCTCACAGCCTACCGCTGGCTGTTCTTGCTCTGGTAAGACAGCCGCGATGACTGTCACAGTGGTGCCACCTATAGGTCCCTCTTACCTTCTTATTTCACAGGAACATTTCCCCAATGAGTTTACCTCCGGAGATGGAGAGAAAGGTATGCTGCATGAGTGCTGGTGGTGGTGGGCCTCATCTTCCCCTTCTCCACCTGCTTCCTCTGGGCAGGGTCTGGGCCCTAAGAGGAGGCACTAACTGCTTTATTATTCGCAATGTTGGGATCTGACTGGGAGCAAAGTCCTGGGATTGGAATCACTTCATTTCCCAAAAGTGAATATAATGGGGATTGGATTGGAATTACTCCCTCGCCCAGGGCTGGTCAGAAGACAGAAAGACCCCCAGAGAGGACTTAGAGGACCCCTTTGTGAACTCCCCAGAAGGGGAAGTGCTCTTTGTCCTTGTTCCCCTCCCCAACCCAGGTATACAGACGCCCTTGAGTTGGCTTGGATTGTCTTGGGTTTCTGGCGTCCATGGCTTATTTTGATCTGAGGACAGGTATCACCACACCACTCCTCTTCCGGGAATCCTACCCTCCCAGGCCCGCCCTTCTGGCTGAGATGTGAGAAGGAAGGGTGCCCCCTCACCAAGGAGGTGTTTGAATTGGCCTGGGCTTCACTTCCCAGTAATATGGAGGGTACTGAGCAGATCTGTTTCCCAGAGAAACAGTTCCTACAGGGGCCCCAGGTCCCCACCATGAGGCCACAGATTGCAACCCAGATGTACAGATTCTCCAACCCCAATTAACTTCATTGCCGTAGAGATACAGGACTGGCAGGAAAGTCTGTATCTGGGCCTGTGCCAGTCAGGCCCAGCCCTGCCCCCGCCTGTTCCTCATAAGCTTCCAGGGTGATTCTTAGCGCCCTGTGAATGCTGAGGGAACTGAGGTGTGGAGGTGGAAGATAAGTAGTTTCAGTTTACTCAGTAGGGCCACCACAGGAAGCAAGTCACACCGGAAGCCCCCAGGGTCATGTGATTCCCTTGGGGAAGGATGCTTGATATGGAGAGTGAAGGGCCAACACCTCTGGTGCATGACATTTAGAAATGTTCTCAGCAGCAGGGAGGGGTGACCTTTGCGACTAGCTGCTGGGCCTTCGGGCCTAAGGAAGAAGGCAAGCCCTTGCTGCCTCCACGTTTGGCGGGCGCTGGGGAGGGAACTGCTGTGGCTGCCTTGTCCTGAGTGTGTCTCTAGGTGCTACCCTTCTGCAGAGCCTATGTGGCATCTGTCACAACCCCCATCTGTTTCCCTTTGCTTCTCACAGCTCATAAGGACTTTGGCTACTTCTATGGCTCCAGCTATGTGGCAGCCCCCGATGGCAGCCGCACCCCTGGGCTCTCCCGTAACCGGGATGGGCTGCTGGTCGCTGAACTCGACCTTAATCTCTGTCGGCAGATGAATGATCTCTGGAGCTTCAAGGTAAAGCCCGAGACCCCTTCCATAACCCTGCTTCTCCACTTGGAGTCCCCACTCCTTCCTGTAGGACTCTTAACCAACGCTGTGGGGTTTGCCTTCGGAGACCCCTTAGAGGGGGTGCCCACTCCCCACCCATGGGTTGTACGGTGAGCAGCCATTCCCTGCCTCCCTGTGACTGCAGGGAGGAACCGTTGGGCTGGACAGTGTACAAGGAGCCAGCTTCAATAAATTCCCCTCTCATCTGATTTAGATTCTAGGTGCCTTTAAGCAAATTAATCTCAATTTCATTTGTCCAGAGAATAGAGTGGACTGGCTTCTCTAATCCTTTTTCCTTTCCAGGCATTTGTACTTATCACAAGATAGACGTGCATGTCTGGTTCTGCCTGTGGCCAGGCCCCACAGTCTAGGCCTTGACAATGGAGGGAAATGGGTCACTCAGAGAAATGGGGTCTGGGCTGGCTCTGGCGTTGCCTTTCGTGACCACCCCAAGCAAGTGCCTCTGCTCCCAGGCCTTGGGGCTCCCAGTTGTAAAATAAGAGGCTTAATTTGAAGGCTCCATGTTTCCTTTGAGACCACTGCCCTGTGCCATCAGGAGTCAGGGCTGTGTAAGGTACCAGGCTTCCTGGGATGGGACAATGGTAGCCAATGCCAGGGCCACCTGGAAGGGCTCGTGTCTATGGGATTTATTATTTTCATGTTTATGTGTTTTCTTCAACTGAGCCCCACTTGTAAACAAACCCCACAGCAAATGAATGTCACATTTGTTATAACCGAATGATTTTACCTAGTATGAAGAGCCAGAGAGGAGGTCTTGGCTTTGCTTCCCCACTTGCAAGAGCGTAGATCCTGGAACACACCTTCCAGTCTCAGATCCTGTCAGAGAAGCAAGGCATTGCCCGTGAGAAAGCCTTCTGATATGTCATTCCTCTTGAGCAGCTCCTGTTAATGCAAGATTGATTCTACCTAAATCCGTTGTAGCCAAGAACACTGGCCGGCACTTTTAACAAGTGCCACCAGGAACAATAAGTGGAGTGACAGTGTCTGGAGCCGAAGCCTTCCCAGCCGCGGTGATGGGATGAGCTCATGCTGAGGCTTTTGGAAGAAGGGAAGGCCTTTCCAGCCCCAGTCTGCAGTTTCTGTCTAGATCCACAACATTCCATGTGGAGCATGGAAGACCTCAGACTCAGTCAGGAAACCCAAGTTCAAATCCCTAGCTGCCGCCTCTCCAGACTGGTGACCGGTACTGGGTCACTACCCTCCCTGGCCTCAGGCTGTTCTTCTAGTGTTCTGCAGGACCATAGGACATCCCTCCTGCTTCAGGGAAGACCACATCTCTAGGATGGGCATGTGTCAGAGGTCACAGAAAGTTGGCTGGGTTGTGGGAGCTATGAACGTTGAAATCAGCGCCCAGGGGTCACACCCAGGTTGCTTGTCCTAGTCTGAAACGGACCATAAGCCTTCCGGCATTCCTTTCCCACGGCTGCCCCCTAGTGGCAAGAGGTGGTGGTGGTGAAAAAGTGGCAAGTGATTAGAAAACAGGAACCTCCAAAGTACACCCGTGTTTTGTTTTCAGATGACCGGGAGATACAAGATGTATGCAGAGGAGCTTGCTGAAGCTGTCAAACCGGACTACAACCCCCACATTGTGAGAGAGTAGCTGGCTGCACTCCTTCCTGCCCTGGGGTAGGGGCAGGTGACTCCTCCCCAGTGGAGGAGCACATAGGGCAGGCTTCCTGTGTTCAAGATCTTCCTGATGAGGATGCTGCCCAGGGCGATTTTTCGATGCCCAGGGAAGGGGACCTGGGATGGGGAGGGAGTAATGGTAATGTTTGGGAATTAGACAGAGGTGAGGAGGGTTGCACAATATTGCAAATGTGTAATAAAGTAGCTCTGGGCCATATGCTTTATATGGTTCATTTCATGTTGTGTGACTACTGCCTTGCCTTTAAAAAAAAAAAAAAAAAAAAAAAAAAAAAACAGGTGCTGCCTGCGCTGGTGAGTTTGAAGCTAGACAGATGGGCTGGGTGTAATGCACACGTCTGTCATCTCAGGAGGCTGAGGCAAGAGAATTGCTGAGTTGGAGGTCAGGCTGGGCTACACAGTGAGTTCAAGGCCAGCCTGATCTGCATAACAAAACATGCCCAGCTTGTTGTGAAGTTGTTGTTTTTAATCTTTTATTTGTGTATTTGGTACAGGGACACTCACTATGCAGCTCGGACTCCTAGTGCTCCTTGTGTCTCAGCCTCCCCCAGTGCTGGGATTATAGGCATGCGCTCGGGATTCTAAGGTGGCCCAGCACAAGGTACTGGGGATCAAACCTGGGTCCTTGTGCTTGCCAGGCAGGTGCTTAGACTACAGAGCTATCTCCCCAGCCCTTGAAGTTTTGTTCTGTTGGGGGGGTATTGGAATTGAACACCTGGTCTCATGCATGCTGGGCAAGTATACCTCCACTAAGCTATACCCCAGGCCTTTTAAAATTTTGAGTTGCCCAACCTGGCCTCCAGTTTCTAATCTTCCTGCCTCAGCCTCTTGTGTAGCTGGCCTTACAAGTGTTTACCACCACACCTAGCTTGTGTGACGGTATTTTATAGGTAGAATTAAAGTCCATAACTAGCTGACTAAATGGCATTATCTCATATAACCTGGGTGGGCCTGACTCAATCTAAAACATAGACTGGATTCCATGGGAGCAGATGGCAGTACTCGCCCTGAGGAGAGCTCTGGCCTGCTTCCCCCATAGCCTGCTCTGTCCAACCAGCCCCCACAGTCAGTGGCTTCAGTTCTTGCAATAAATCTCTTCAAATCTGTCTCACCGGTACTGTCTTTCTCATTGAGTCTGACTAATGCCGAATTTTGGTTCCAGAGGAGGGGGGGAATTATTATTATTTTTTTTTTAGACAATCTCACTGTGTCATCCAGGCTGGCCTTGAAATCACTGTGTAGCCCAGGCTGGCCACAGACTAAGAGCAATTGTCCTGCCTCAGCCTCCCCCAGTACTGGAATTACAGGTGTGCGCCACCATGCCCAGCTAGGAAATTCTAAGATGAGTTTTCCCTGTTGGTTCTGGGTTTTTTGGAATTCTCTTTTAGTTGGATTTAAAGCGCTAGTGACTCTAGTGTGAATGGAAAGGAGGTAGTCAGTGGCATGATGCGGCCAAGGAAATTTATATGTAGCGTAGGCTACCAGCCAGTATCCAAGGGTTTCCTCCTGCCCTTCCTGATGGCCTGCCCTGGGGGGCCTCAGACTTGCTGAACCAGCCCCCAACATCATGTGAAGCAGTTCCTGCACAAAATATCAATATCTTTCATTTCTACCCATCCTTGGCGGTCCTGCTCCTGTAGTTGGTCCTCCACTTACACATCAGGTGTCGCCTCTCTACACCTCAGCGAGCACATTTGTGAAAGCAGCCCATGTGTCTGCCCTGCTGTACGTCACAGAGTGGAGCAAGAGACAGATGGGGTGTGCTGGGGAGCTGCCTGGCCGTCCTCAGCACAGTGCCTGCACGGGCTCTGTGCCTTACAGCAGCCGTGGGCGAGAACCCAGGCTTCTGAGCCTCGAGCAGCGGCTGACCGCAGGCTGAAGGAGCGGTGTCCCGCAGTTCTACCCTCCCTGCTCCTGGCCAGAGAACGCGGCTTCATGCCTTCCCTGGCCCAGGAGCTGCCTTGCATGAGCAAGACCATGCCAGGGCTGGACAGACTTAGGAGGGTAAAGTCCGCTGGAGTTGCCTGACTGAAACTGCCGCCCTCCTTAACCTCCCTAAGCTACAGGCGCAGCGGTGCCCTTGGTACCTCAGTCTTTCATAGAAGACAGCCCTATAGATGTGGTGAGGATTTTTTTTTTGGGGGGGGGGAGGGAGTCCTGGCTTTTCTGGACCCAAAATCTTGGTGCTTCTCATTTCTAGAAGGAGCATGTAATCAGCCACAAACAGGGGTTCCAACGACACATTAGTGCATTCATGAGTAACACATGAGGCTGATCATCCACACCTCTGAAAACAATGGGGCTCATCTCAGAGGAGGAGGCCTTGCACAGACGTCTTTCTCGGATTGGCCTTGCACCTGTGACGCACAGAAGGACTCGGTGGTGCCAGGCGCGGTGGCACGGGCCTATCATCCTAGCACTCAAGAGGCTGAGGCATGAGGCTTGCCTAGTGAGACCCTGTCTCAAAAACTTAAGACAACGAAAACACATCTGTTGAATGAAACTGGGGCTAAGGTTTTACATGGGTGTGGCTGAGGTCGCAGAGAAGGCGCTCTGCTGAGAACTGGCTCGGTTCTGTATCCATGGCCCGCAGGCCCACTGGCCCCTGTGCAGCCTTGGATAAAATCATCGGGCTCCATTTTCTCACCTACAAGGTGAGTTCTTCAAGTCTGGCAGCCTTCCTGCCAGGTCACTGCTTAACTTTTAATGCCAGGAATTGGCCCAGGGCCGTGTGCATGCTGAGCAACACTACCCCTGAGCCCAATAGCTGCACTGCTGGTGTCTGGAGTGGATGATGTGGCCCAGTGACAATGTGCTCAGAAGGAAGTGTGCCCAAGCATAGGCTGTGCGCCAGCCCACAAGACAGTCTAAGCTAACATTCAAGTCATGTGCTGTGTATTTTGCAATCACCATGGACTTAAACTAGAAATCAATAGCAAAAGAAAAACTGGAAAATTGAAGACTAGGTAGAAACGATCATACCTGCAGTGCCAGAGGCCAAATCGAGGGCAGTACACAGACTCCGCAAGCACTGCTCCGCTGAGCTGCCTCCCTGCCTGGCGGCACCCTCTGCAACACCCCGGGAGGCAGAAAGGAAGTCACAAGAGGGGTTAGAAAGTATCTTGACCTTATCAGATACAAAAGTTACAACTCTTGTTACATAGTTATTGCTTTATCTTGGTCTTA
>NDGN011363155.1:0-12542 GCA_002564285.1 Tympanoctomys barrerae | reverse complement strand
AAAAAAAAAAAACAAGCAATTTTCTTAGCCTATTTAAACTTTACTTTCCGAATCAGAAATGAAAAGAACATCATCTTCTTTGTTTCTCTTATAATTAACAGGAGAGATAGCCTAATTGTTATTAAGACTAACTCTGAATACAAAGTAATGACTTTGACTTTATTACATTGCTTGTTCAGTATAAGAACAACTATAGGACCAACTTCATATAGATCCTATGAGTATTAAATGTAGTGATATGAACGATACTAGCATATCACAGGGAATACATGTGCTTGCTACACAACAAATAAAGAGGATGAACTTCTTAATTCCTTTTCTGCCACACAGTAGCAGGTTCTCTGAATGTGGTCCTTGAGTTGAGGACTTCTGTCTAATGATGGCAGACTACCATAGTAAACTAACCAAGCCATAGTCAAGGCCATGATTTGCTTCTTAAATTAAAAAATATATATATTTTATTTATTTATTTGGTACAGGGTCTCTCTAGGCAGCTCAGACTCACAATAATCTTCCTGTATCACCCACTGCAGCACTGGGACTACAGGCATGAGCCACTACAGCCACTTTTAGTGACCAGCTCAACACAGGGCCAACATGGTATGCAGTACTGGGGATTGAACCTGGGTCCTTGTGTTTGCCAGGCAGGTGCTTGGACTACTGAGCTATCTCCCTAGCCCAAGATTTATTAAAGTTGAGGTACCTTTATGTCTCTAGGAAGGCAGGCACTATCATACCATATCTCTTCTGAACCCACACTGAGGGAAATAACTGTCAAATCCCAATTACCAATGCATCAAAATTCTAAAAGTTACAGCACTGTTCCCATTATCATAATTTCATTAGCTCAAACATTACAATTACAGTTAGTTTTCCTTCTGGTCTTCATCTTTTATAGCCATAAAATTAAAAAGAAATAGCTATGTCTTTCATCATTTAGTAAGATTAGAGAAGTTCATCCCCAAGGTTGAAAGTTGTTACTACAAGTTCTCTGTCATTCCAGTGGATCACAGAGTGGTTGAGAATTTGAGCTAGTTCTAGAATCAAACTGTTGTGGCTGAGACCCCGGCTCATCCAGCTCCTACACTGGTGATGGTGGAACATACCTTTTAACTCTCAGACACCCACAGCCCTCACCTGGAACACGGAAAGAAAGAGTAGTATTGATTCACAGGTCTATGTGATCATTGAAAAGGTTGGAGAAAGAGCGCAGAATTCCTGACATGCAGTTAACAGTCCAGAGGTTATTTATTATTCTTGCTCTAACCTCACATGCTACAATTAGGATTATGTGGTGGGTCAGAAGATGTGAATTCGTATGTGAGCATAGAAACCACCTGGAAAAAAGATCTATGCTTTCATGTTTAAAAAAGGATACAAGCATAAAAATTTGGATTTATTATTCCTCATATTCTTTTTATTAATGTACTTAGAAAGATATTTAAAGATGTTTTTCAGGGTATGAACTCAGGATTAAAACTAATAAAACCCTGAAACCAGTTCAGATTTTGCATTTCACAGTATGAGAAAAAAATTTCCTACTGTTGAACTGTATGACATTTAATGACACATGGTGAAATTTTTATGGTAGACCCATACCCTTCAAAGTGACTCATAATGCATTTTCTAGAAAAAAAAAAAAAAACCCAACAGCCTGTAAACCAAAGTGAGCATTTTGAGAAAGCAAGAGGGTAGGGAACTGACACTGCTTGAAGAGATCTGGAAAGGCTGGTGGAGGAGCTTACCTTTCCAACTGGGCTCACCACCATGAATCCCCATGTAAATACATAACATTATTATTTTTTTTTTCTTGGTGAAACCAGGGATTGAACTCAGGCCCTTATGCTTGCCAGGAAAGTGCTTATTCCATTGAGCCATCTCCCCGGCCCTTCACATTAATTTATTACTGTGTTTATCTAGGAAAAAATGCACCTATACCCCAGCAAGAGGGGTTCAGGAGTCTTTATGCAAAATACCAAGTATGTACACATATAATGAGAACTACTTAGCATATTATGATATTTACTTTTGTCCTTTATAATTATTGGAGCAAGAATTTGAAATTTTGAAATGTCCTAGTTCCCACCCTCCCTTCATTGAGCTTGGGGCCCACTAGTGGAAGTCAGGATCTCTTGTGCAATATAATAAAATACCTGTTCCATTAGAAAGAGCTTGATTTCATTTTAAAAATTTCGATATATTTTTCAATGAACAAATCAGTATTTAAACTTCAGCTTTGCATTTCTGAGATCTATTTATGTTGGTATAAATGGTAGGTTTAATTACTAAAAGCTGCCAACAGTACAGTTACTTAGACTATAATGGTATCAATCATAATGATTAAGCATAATTTATTAACTTTACTGTGTAACTGCTGTATTGTGCAACATAATTTTTAAGTCTACATCTTACTATTTTACATTTCATTTCATTGTAATTTTAACATTATAAACTGTACCATGCTTAATTTGCATATGTCTGAGCAACTGCTGACACTTGGAAATTTACCTTGTTTTAAGCTTATTTGCATGAGTTATCCTATCAGTTATATGAATTCTGGTCAAAGATAGGTGGCTCCTGAGACAAGGGTAAAGACTGAGCACTACACTGGCACTTACTTCCTGTTCCTTTAGTTTCCTTTTTGCAATCAGGAAGGACCCAAAAGAGACCACGCACATAGTAGGTTTGCATTAGAGGTGAAGAATGTAACCTTTGAGAGCCTGTACTTTCTATACTTTATACTCAGATGTGCCTGATATTCCAAGGACAGCCATGATTTTTGTTGTACTAGACAATAAACATTACTGGTGTTTACAAATATTGTCTGTTTCTTCCAAGTCTACTCACTTGACCAATATCCTTGATGTTTTCTGTTATCATCTTTGATGTTTCTTATATATAAAAATATTTTCAAATAATGGGCTGGCCTACAGGTGATATGAACATATGAGTGACTCAGTATCATGCATCAACATTTATTTTCAAATATGAATAAACTCTAAAGTGGCTAAGTAAATCTACACTCCAATTATCAGAACAAAGCTTTGCCTCTATTTACCTAGTCTGTTTTTATTGTTCCCTGACTGACAGTGAAGATTTCATTTGTCTTAATATTCATTTAGTCCATCACTATCAATGTTGACTTTATTTTTATATTTTTTCCATTCAGATTTCTTCATCTGTGACTTTTGCATTTTATAAACTTTATAATTTTTTCTATTGACAACTTTTTATATTTTATTCAAATGTAGCTTATGCTTCTAGACACTGATCAATTTTTCTTATACATTAATAAATATCTTTCCTCTGGCAATGTCAAAATAGTAATTCATTATAAGTTTATAGTTTGCTTTTATTTTCATGCACAGGTACCAGCTAACACTCTTCTTTTGTTTTATTTATTTATATATTTATTTTCCCAAAATATACATGCTTTAATTCTTTCACATAGATTTACTTAATCAACAGATACAAATGTGCGTAATATACCAGTCGATGTAATGAATATATTCTTTATTTTCTCATATAGATTGTATAGTTTTGCATACAAAGTTTTACAAAGATGAAGTTAATGGGTTATTATGTAGGATACAGATCTAATTTTTCTGATTCTTTAGAGAGATAGCAACATTTCCAGTATCACTTATTGTTGTTTCTTTTATTTTCTCCTTTGGGGTAATTCCTTTGGAGATTCTTATGAAGACTTGGTGCCCAGCCAAACACGCCTAACCTTTCTAATCTCTTGGTTTTCTTGAAGCTGCTGGCTCCTAAAGCCTTTATAATTCCATTATATTTTAAGTTTTCTCTATATGAGATAATATGTTTTAATTGTAATAATTGCTTATGATTTTACCAGCTTAGCAGCTGTTTTCAGTGTTAATTGCTGAGAAGACTGAGGCACAATCTACTACAATCCTTAATTAATATATGTAATTCTGAGAAATTTTACCATCTGTATTTTAAAATAATGTTGGTATATACATATTCTTAATAAGTATATCTTCTAGATTGCTTTGTTTATTTTTCACTCCCTCTCATTTCTATTGTAGTATCTATTTTATCTATTTGTTTTACTGTACTCAACTGCTATAAATCCTATTCTTATAGTTCCATAGGTAAAATTTTCCCAAATGTTGGTTGAAATATATTTTTGAATACTCTTCAATTTGAACTTTTTATTATCTTAAATATTTCTTGTTTTAACAACTCAGAGTTGAGTTTTTGAAAAATCTACTTAAAATTGAACTATTTTCATGTG
The DNA here is from genome assembly GCA_002564285.1 of Tympanoctomys barrerae. NCBI lineage: Eukaryota > Metazoa > Chordata > Mammalia > Rodentia > Octodontidae > Tympanoctomys > Tympanoctomys barrerae. The sequence goes on along the minus strand of NDGN011363155.1, from coordinate 8,284 downwards.
TTTATTATAAACTGAAATGGTTTCTTCCAAGAGAATTGTCAGCCTTAACCTCCAAATAAAATATATTTGGGGATAGAACCTCTTGTACTCTTGAGTAACTGTTTTTAAGATAACCACACATGGTGCATTAACTGTTGTTATTTTCTTATTATTTTTATCATATTTTGTTCTATTTATCATTAAAAAACTGAGGTTTAATGAGTTAGTAAGGGTGCAGTCCTAATCTAACATCATTTGTGTCTTTAGAATAAATAGAGCTATCAGGGACATGAGGACAGACTGAGACGCCTTCTACAGATCAAGGAGAGAGACATCAGAAGGAGTCAAGTTGGCCAATACTTTGATCTTGGACTCCTTCTAAAGTATGAGAACTTGGCAAGCGCACGGGCCTGAGTTCAATCCCCAGTTCTGAATAAATAAATAAATAAAGTGTGAGAAAAGGGCCAGACAAATAGCTTAGTGAATTTAAGCACCTGCAAGCAGGCACAGGAGCTGGAAGTTTGATCCCTGGGCCTGCTGTGCCGGCACTGCCCCTGGGGTGTGCTGAGATGGCAATTGAGACTGGGCATGGTGACTCAGGCCTGTAATCCCAGTTCTTGGGAGGCTGTAAACAGGCAGATCACTACAAGTCTGATCTAGTAAAGAGACCCTGAACACCCTGCAGACCCTTCCCTAAAATACAACAACAACAACAACAACAACAACAATAAACTATAAAATAAAAATAATAAAATAAGTAAATAAAATAAAGTATGTGAAAAATATACTCTATTGCCTAATCCACTGTCCCCAGCTTACCATGTTTGTCATGCCATCCTTAGCACATCAACAAAGTATTTCAGACCTATTTTACTCATTAAATGGGTTTAAGTATTTCCCAATAAGCATCACCCCTTTTCATTACTTGTATTCTAAGCCACTGGGAAATATATTAACTGGTCACATAGAGTTTGGAAAACATCTTTGTTACTGATCAAAGCTAAAGTGGAAAAGAGGGTTCAAGGTCTGCCAAAGTGGAATTAGGCAAACTTGTTAACCAGTCCTAGTAACAGGGACCAAGGCTCTTGTCTTCCTACCATACTACAAAGGATGCTACAATATGCCTATTGTGGACACCAAAAGAAGAAACATTCTCTTTCCTAGGTGCAGAATGTACAAAAGTTTTTCCTAAGCTTTTCAATAAGATAAGACACTCCACATTAGAAGAAAAGAAGTAAAAGGATAGCCACAGTATTTTCAGGAGTACACACCAAGAATTCCATTTGGCACAAAAATATCAGGTGTGGAAACCATATTCCCTATATTTTTCTCTGACCACTTTTCTCATTCATGGGATGAACTGTGAATTCTCTATTGAACAGAAGTGTGATGCCTAAGGTATCAGTGAGGGTGTGACTCTCAGTCCTTTGGGACAACATGTAAGGCTTTCATGCATCGAAGGACATAGGAGATGCATTCAGTTTTTGATTACTCTGAACAAAGATGATGAAAATACTTTTAAATAGGTTTCTATGTGAATACAGTACATATTTATCTGATATAAATGCTGAGGAATAAAACTTCTGAGTTATGCAAGATTTGAATATTTGGGTTTTCATTAAATAAAATGCTAGGGTGTTTCCAGGTTGGTTATACCATTTGCAGTTTCATTGTATACTAGAAATATATGAGCAATCCAACTTTGCTACGTGCTTGCTAGTAGTTGTGGTGGTCATTATTTGTGTTTTCAGCCACTTTGATTGATTTTCTTAGTGACTAATTATGCTAAATATATCATGTGCTTATTTGTTATCTATATATCTTTTATTATGAAATACTTCCTCACTTATTTTTTTCTTTCTCATAGGATTGTTTGTTTTCTACTGTTGAGTTTTTGAAGATATATATATATAATATATAAATATATATCTTACAAATATATGTATCTTACATATATATATATTATCTTATATATCTTACATATATATCTTACAAATATATCTTATATATTTATGTATCATAAATACATATGATACATATTTTCAAATACACTTACTGCATCTCTCACTCTAATGTCATATTTCAGTTCTTGTCTATGTCTATGCTCACTTCAGGTGCATATATCCTAATTTAGTTCATGTTTTCATTACATAACATTTACATTCCTTGAGAAGAGCTGGTCCATGTACATAACACATCTTGATTCTTTTGTTATATCTTTTACCTCACTGCCCCATCTTTTAATACCCTTCCTATTACAGAAAGTTCTTTCTCACCACATTCTATTATTTATCCTTGATTTTTATATGTTTTTTTATATTTTGAGTTTCTCATATAAGAGAAACAATGTGATATTTAATACTTTGTGTCCATTTTGCTTCACTTAATGTTATGGTTTTAAGATGCATCGATTTTCCTATGAATGAATCAAGTTTCCTTTCCTCTATGATGGAATAGTACTTCACTGTGTATAGACACCACATTTCTTTATCTTTTCACCTGTTGATGAACATATAGACTGTGTCCAAGACTTAGCTGTTGTGATTATGCTGCTATATACATGGGTATGCATGCATCACTATAATTTGATGCCATTAACTCTTGCTCGAAGACACTTAAAAAGAAAATAGCAGGCTCAAATGGAATTTCCATCTTAACTTTTTGAGGAATCTCCATATTGATTTTCATACTGATTTTACTAGTTTATATTGATTCTAATGATGTGATGAAGTATCCCTTTTCCGTCAGAGCTTTGACAGCATGTGTTATAATTTGATTTCTTGATGATGGCCAGACAAAGGACTGATATTTACAATATATAAAAATTGAACAAAGATCAGACCTCTCAAAAATAAATGACTCAATCAAAAGAGGACAAGTGAAGTGAATACAGTATTTGTTGAAAAAATTTAAGAAGAATAAAAACTAGTAAAGAAAATTAGAAATGTTATGGCATTTCACTAACGCAAATAGGAATTCAGCAACTGTTGTTATATTGCATAACATTGTATTCAAATTGATTGTTTGAAATGTACTAGATATAAGCTTGAAAATTAGGTTTAAGAAGTTATTAAACATTACAAAGGAGAAGAAAAGAAAATTAAACCTTAAATGCTTCTTTTAATAGACAAGCAGAAACCAACAGTACAGTTATCTGATCTATTATGTATATATACGTAGGTATACATTTTACCCTTAATTCTTTCTTTTGTCACATAAAAATATCACAAACAAAGTACATAGAAAGCCCATAAATTGGGAAAATATTTATACCTGATTGTTCCTCTGACAAAGGACTTCCATCCAGAACATATAAATGATTAAAACAAATCAGGCCCCTAAAATTCAAACACCCAATCAAAAAATGTGCATCTGAGATGAATATATACTTCGTAGATGAAGAAATACAAATGGCAAATAAACTTATGTGAAAAATGTTCAACATCATTGGTCACTTGAGAAATGCAAATAAAATCAACATTAGAATTCCATCTCAGCCCAAAAAGAATGGCTGTCTTCAAGAAATCCACCAATAAAATGCTGACAAGACTGTGGAGAAAAAGGAACCCTTCTTCACTGTTAGTGAGAGGTATAGACTGGTGCAACCAATGAAAATTAGTGTGAAGATTCATCAAAAAATAGGATTAGAGGTTGTATTTGACCCATCTATTTCCATTCTGGGTATCACACCATCATCACAGAAGGCAGGCAGACAGACACCGGATAGCTTGGGGACATGGTGAGTCCTGTTCCACACTCACCACCCCCTTGACAGCTCCATCCTTGGAGCTTTCCTCAGCTGCAGCTTGCCCCTCTTCCCTGTAGTAGAACTCCACACAGCCTGAGGTTTAATAAGATTATCCAGCACCAATCACTGTCAAAGGAGTCTTGCTGACCTGCGCCCTGCTCCCTACCACCTCTGTTGAGTTCTGGTAAACACACAGAGCTTCAAGAATATCAAAACAAAAAAGAAAAAAAAAAGGCAATTTCATGCTTTTAGCCAACCCAGAACAAGTCCAGGAGAGAAGAACAAAGAAGAATTTTAAAGTCACACACCCGAAATTCTTGAAATGGTAATGAATAACTGAAGTAAAGAAACAACTCCAGGGGCTAGGGACATAGATGAGTGGTCCCAATGCCTGTCTGGCAAACACAAGGACACAAGTTTGATCCCCAGTTCTGCATGTCATGCTGGCTCTGGAACCCCAGGCACAATGAGGCATCCTTGGTATGGTGGTACAAGCCTGTAATCCCAGGCTGGGGAGGCTGACACAAGAGGATCACCGTGAGTCTGAGCTGTACAGTGAGATCCTGTACCAAATAAATAAATTAAAAATTAAAAAAGGAACTATAAAAAACTACATCAGGTTATATAAGAAATCAAGTGAGAAATAATCTCTTAGGTTTAAAAAAGAAAGAAATGACAATCAAGAAAGAATTGCTAAGTATATCCAAAGAAGACATAGAGTAAAAAAATAGAGGCTAACAGAAAAATGAAGGAAACATTGAATGAACAGTACAGGAAATAATTAAATGAGTGAAACAGGTGCAAAAAGATATTGAAGAAATTAAGAATTCTACTGAAATCTTACAAAACTATTGAACAAAACTGAAGACAGATATTCAGACACTGAAAACAGCATTTCAAGTCATGAATGTGAAAGGAAAGATCTCTTAAAAATAACAAGGAATCAGGAGATAACAATTCAGCATGTTCAAGATGTGTGAAAAAAATATATATATATATGACTAATAGATGCAAATGAAATAGTAGAAGTACAAATGACAGAAAGAGGCTACTTGTAACATATAGTGTTGTTTTCCAGTTACTCATATTACTAGATATGTGAATTTAAAATTTGAAGAGCAAAGAAAAAAATAAACAAATGTATAAAAATTTTGACTAGACAAAGTGCAAACAATTGAAAAAATGAGATGAAACAAATTAGAGGATTAACTACTTCTCAGCCGAAATCCAATGTACTATAAGGTAAAGACACTAAAACATATTTATAATTACTGGGGAACCTCTCCCAGGGCTGGACCCCAGTTTTATTCAGTGGAGGAGGAGTGGCTTCAGGAACAATGACTGAGAATAGTGGGAAATAGGTAAGCACTGTGAGCTGAGCTAGGTAGGTGGCCTATATTTATTTCTGTCATATGCAGAGAGGATATGCAGAGAAAGCAATTTGCATTATTACTGAGATAGTATCTAATGTTTCTGGGGTCTGGTGCTTTGGCTCTGATGTGTAATCTTTCAAGTCCCAGGAAGTCATATACTCTATCTTAAAGCTCGATCTCAGCCAGCAGCACAGAGCACTGGCTCTTTGTCCTGCCTTGACCTGGCTCACATTAAAGAGCAGCAGGTGTGTTATCAGGAAACATGCATGCTGCTTTCATAGACTACCACCAGCACCTTGGCTAGACCCCTATTACCTATACTAAATACATAAAAAGTCTAGTACTCAACCCAGCTATTCCTCTTCTGTTTATCTTTCCAAATAAACTAAAATCTTACCACAGAGCTTTATGGGCACCCGTGTTTATAGCAGCACAATTTGTCATAGTCAAATCTTGGAAATAACCCAAATTCACACCATTACCAACTGAAGAATGGATAAAAAAACATGGTATTTTTATACAATGAAGTTGTACTAAGATATAGAAAATATAAACGATGCTTTCCTAGGTAAATTGATGCAACTAGAGGCCATAATTATAAGTACAATAAATTAGACCAGCATGTGTACACAATGTATCATCTTCCTAGTGTAAAAACCTGAAAGATTAAATAAAATTTTCTTTGAAATGAAAAGAATCTATTAAATGGGAGAACAAACTGGGATGAGGAAAAGGACGAGAGAAGAAGGAGGGAAGTGATATATTTGTGCATGCATGCATGATGTTTTTCATAATTATACTCCTGATTATTGCTGGTCTAAAGAGGAGACCAGCTGATGCTTGAATTTTTTAATTGTCCTTTTAAATTTCTTATGATATTTGTTTTCACAATTTTCTATGCTTATATCTGGTACTCTGAACAACTAATTTGAAGGCAACATTATGCAATATAGCAACCACTGTCAAATTTTATTATTTTGTGTGAAATTCTTTATCATTTCAAATGTGTTTTTTTCATTTCTTTTCTATTTTGCATTCTCTTTAGATAAAATAATTAAATATAATTCTGTATTCATTGATTACTTCTAATGAATTTTTTTCTTCATTTTAGATTTTTTTGAGTGTTCTATCTTTAAAACCTTGATGTTTTAAAACAGTATAGATTTATTCTGATATTTTGTGTAACTGCACATTTTTTTCTTAGTGCACTGAGTAGATGTGTTAATCAATTTTGTCTCACTGTGACATAAAACCTCAGAAAGTGAGTCCAGAGAAGAAAGTTTGATTTTGGCTCAGATTTTTGGAGGTTTCAAAACATGTTCACCATTTTCATTGCTGTGTGCTTGAGCTGAAGCAGAATATTATAACAGAATGGTGTGCTTAAGTGTTAGCTACTTACTTCACAGAACCAAAAGCAGAAAATGAGGACAATAAAAAAGAGTCAGGACCTATCAATGTAGTCCCCAACGTCAAGCATCATGATACATTCTCTTCAGCTGTACTCCAGCCCCGTTCCCTTCACCCTCAAATAATGTCATCAAATTATGATCACATCAACAGAGTAACCAAGGATGACAGTAGAGCACTCACAACCCAATCATTTCCTAAACTTCTATCATCGGTCAAACATGCCTATAGTGGAATGAGATTTGGGGATGATATGTAAATGGCAAATGTTATGACTTGTGTCTAGGTGCACCACCTCCAAGTCTCATGTAGTCACAGGTGGGGCTTTGTCAGAGGTGGATGAATCTAGGGTATTTGACACTGAAACTGATTCATGGTGCAATGTTGGGATCAAGGGCACTGGTATTCAGGGTATGAGTGTTTCCCAATATAAGAAGACTGGATAAGATACAAAGGATAAAAAAGTATGGTCACCCCTTGTTGCTTTGTTACTTATATTTATGTCCCCTTGCAACATGACTCACTTCTCCATTTGGTACTGGATTTAATCAATTTTACATGAGTGATGATACTTGTAATTTCACTGGTTGACCATAGTTTTATCCCTCCTCGTGCCCACCTAAATGAGTTCCCATGTTCTCCACAAACTTAGACACACCTCACTGCAGGATTTTACACTATAAAAGTCCCTGGAAGAGACAGCTTCCTCAGGACCATCTACTTGGGCCCCCCTCTTATGTCCCTCTCTTGGACAGGCGCTTTCTTTCCCCCAACACAAACATTCTTCTCTTAACCTCAAAAATAAGTAAGTAAATAAATAAATAAAGATAAATGACAAAGGTAGATAATTTTATTTTGTTTCTGAATTCAAAGAATATGAACTCAAGTTCTGGTCATTATTATGTAAGGGGGAGCTTGCTGTATACAGTATTTATCAAGGCAAGGGATTTCTGGTTCTTTTTTTGGTACTGTTTTCATTGGGAATAGGTGATGAATTTTGACAAGTGCTTTAATATACCAAAAATTATGATTATGCACTTTTCCATTAGTTATTCAACTGAAAATTGTCCAATATCAAATAATCCTTTATGTACAGAATAAAACAAACTTGGTTATGGGGTATAATTGTACTCATGTATTGATAAATTACATTTGCTAAATTTTGCTAGGCTTTTTCCATATATATTTAGTACAAATATGGGTAAGCAGTTTCCTTTTGTTTTGCCTTTTTTAAATGTAATATCAGCTCTATAGAATAAACTACGTAGTAAATTAGATTTTTTTTTCCAGAAAAAATATACAAGCAGTGCTTTTTTTGGTTGTTTTAGCTTCTTTAAGGTTCTCTAATGTAATCATCTATGTCTGAAGATTTCTTCGTTGTGGATGGATAAATTATAGACTCGGTTTCTTAAAAGTTTCCATTCCATTTCTTGAAAATGGAATATGCATTTTTCTAATTCATTTTTAAAAATAATTTTATTGATAAACAAATAGCAATGAGACAGTTTCAAAGCAAATTGGTACGAGTTTCAATAATGAACACATTGCATACATTCCTCCCAGTGGATAATTGCTGTACAAGATGTGGACATGACATCCTATTTACAAACACCATTAGAACAAATCATTCAACTCATTAAGAGAATGTAACTATATATCTATCCTATCCATTTTGAATACTCAGATACAAAATGCACATTCATCTATATACCCCTTTTTTCTTAAGCTCCATTATTTGAATATTATAGGTGTGTAAACTCAGCAAAATATTCTAAAA
>NDGN011363153.1:0-15437 GCA_002564285.1 Tympanoctomys barrerae | reverse complement strand
CTAAGAAGAATGTATGCAGTGTGTTAATTATTGAAACTGTCCTAGCGAGTTGATTTGAAACTGACTCATTGCTATTTGTTTATCAATAAAATTATGAAAGAAATAAAATAAAATAAAAAGAAAACTAAAAAAAATAATGCTATTTTAAACAGACTTGATGAACAACAAAAGATCTTGTATAAAATAATATGGAGAGTAGAAGATATCTGTACTATTCTTACCCCAAACTGATATCCAAAAGGAGTGAAATTAACTAAGAAAATCAGTTATACTCTTTAACTCAGTTGAGCATTAACATCTCATGAAAAATAATAGATTCTTCTCATAGACCACTTTGTTTTAGGATGTTTATAATGAAACAATAAATAATAACAAAATCAGAAGTTTTGAACTGCATAACACAACTCTAAAGTACATTTCAATATTTTATAACTAGGAAATGAGTTGAGATTTACAGAGTGCAAAGGAGCCCGTTATTGGAGGCTGGCAAGACAGTGATAAAATTGCTGCAGAGACCAGAGAACACAGGTACTAATGCTGTGTGTTAGTGACAAAATTATTCAGACTATCTAACTAGAAAATGCAATATGTATGGATAAAAACTGTGAATAAAGATAGAAGGGCTTGCAGAAAAAAATAGGTTAAAGCAACAGAGGGATAGATTAACCAACTACTACAAGGAATTGCAAGAGAGAAATGAACTAAATAAGAAACTCTTCAGCCCTCTAGCCAGAAGAAAGAAATCTGTTTAATATTGGATTTCTCAGATTGAAAAGAGATTTTTCATCCTTTTCGGTAGTGAACCAAGTATCTCAAATGAAGAAATGATCTTGATGCCAACATCTAATCTGAGGCACTACTAAGCAATCGTGACTCCAGCAAGGGGACCGAGTCAGTGTCACAGCTTACAATACTTGAGTACAATTTTTCTCTGAAGAACAGTGTTTTCACAAGTATTAAGTTACAGTGCAGCAGAAGCATCCCATCTCATTACATAAAGTAAGACAATTTTCACAGTGATTTATAGATTCAGCATGCATTTTTGTAATACAGTGGATTATCATTTTAAAATGTTAAAAGATCAGCATAGGTACATTAAAAGTTTAGAGTTTATTTGGATAAACAGCAATTCAGGAATGAGCTAACAGCCAAACTGAAGGGGTTCCAGTGAGGGAAGGCAAAAGGAAGGTTTTATGGGATGAACAAAGGCATAAAGAACACAAATGTCCAACTAGTTATATTTACAAAGTTACGTTATTTAACTTCAATTACTGGCAAGTCTTTAGTATTATAATTGTCAGCCCTTCAGACTGACTAGACTTATTTAATTTTTACATATACTGAAAACAAATAGTTGGGATAAGTTTCATTTATCCTCATAAATATTCCAGTCAGTTATGCAAGTGAACATATAATTGTGTTTGAAAGATTCTTTACAGCTAATCTCCATTTTATTTACTCCAGTAATACAATAGGTTTAAAGGAGTTAAGTCAGATTATACTAAAATGGACCAAAAATGTTGCAAATGTAAACAAGCTGCTGGATGACCAACTTTCTAAATACAGGAAGCAGGATGAAAGATAGTTGCAAAAATGATCATTTACAATGGAAAAAGATGATCAAGTATCAATGGAAAAATACAATTTGACCAAAGCCAAAATCCCAGGGAGCAGAACCAAGACAGATTTTTGAATTTGTCTAGAGAAGTGATCCATTTGTAAACAAAAATGTCATTTGCGATTATCTTGCCCTGGATTCATCCTTTAGTATTTGCAATGAGTAGGCTCAATAACCTTTTCATTTCCTCTCTAAAGATCTCTGAAAATGCAAAACAACAATGAGGGAACCGCACTTAGGAATTCTACATGAAAAATCCTTCCCCATTTGCACCTGACTTAGATGTCGAGATTTTAAGACCATGTTTGGTGCAAAAGGGATGAGATAATAGAGCAGTGATGGTAAAGCTTATAGAGATTCCAACGAAAGCAAAGAGCCAGCTGAGGCACACACCTTAGGTCGGCCACCAGTGTGTTAGGCAATGTAGGTATTCACAGATTGTGAATGTGGGGGATATGCGAGTCCTTACATGTCAGAAAGTGGACAGCAATACGTTGTTATTGAGGCTTGCAGCCCAATGAGGCTTGCTTCCCATTTTTATGCCTTTTCGTTATCTGCTTTGAGCAGTGAAATTCCTGGAACTGACACTTGATGAACACTTTCAGACTGGATATCGTGTCTTTCAATATTTTTCTTGATTGCCAGCTGCCATTTGTCTAGAAATACTGGATATAGAATAATGAAAGTAGTGAAAGATCACATCAGGGGAGATTTTTAAGGATAATCAAGTAATCTAGGATATGATGCACCAGATTGGAAACTCCCCTAAACCAATCAGCATGGATACAACTTGCTACAGCAGGCCTACGTGCAGGCCAGAATTTTCCAGTTCAACCTACTGAACTCACACTGTATAAAAAAAAGTAAATACTATTGTGGACATGTATATGAATATTCTTTTTCTGGGGGGAAGGGTCTACTACAGGGTCTTCAGGCTATCACTACTAGATTAGACTCATAGTGATCCACCTGTTTACAGTCTCCCAAGAGCTGGGAATCCAGGTGCACGCCAGCATGCCCAGTCTAGATATGAATATTCTTGTTTCCCTAATGCCATTTGAAGCATGCAAATTGAAAGACCAAATACTGAGTTTTCAACTTTTTCCAGAAATATGACTCTCATGAAGTAACAAATAATAACAAAGCCTGCGATGAAAGAGGAACTCTTCTGTATTATTGGTAGTCGTGTAAATTGGTATAAGCACTGTGGAAAGCACTATGGAGATTATGTAAAACACTAAAACTAGAGGTTCCATTTCACCGAGCGATTCCTTTTCTAGGTATCTTCTCAAAATAATATCATCATATCACATGATACAGGCATACTAAGGCGTATGACACGCAATTCTAAATAGCTAAATCTTGGAAACAGCCCGTATGCCTGTCAACAGATAAATGGATAAGGAAAATGTGGGTTTTATAAAAGCTGGAGTACTAATCTGTTCACAAAGAAGGATGAATTTAAGTTAATTTGTAGTAAATGGATACACTTTGAAAGCATAATCTTTAGTGAAATAAAGCATGCACATGAGTATATTCATCACATTGATTCACTTATGTGATAAATCCAAAATACAAATGAAAAGCAAAATAGATATTAGGAAGTTGGAAGAACTTGTTCAAATGCATAAGAAAAAAAGTGATAGGGTGAGGGTAGGGGAAGAAAAGAAAAAGGATATGAAAATATAAAAGAAGTATTTATTTCTTACTTTTTTTTTAACTGAGTGTCAAACTTGGTACTTTGATGCTTGCCCAGAAGGTGCTTATAACACTGAGCTATATCCCTGGCAATAAAAAGAATTGAATGAAAAGAAATGGAAATAGATCATTTGTAAAAGGAGAAAAGCAGAAATTTTGGAAGGAAACAAAATTCATGAAATGTGTTCTGTGCATGTACATACCCCCATTATAAATGTAATCATAATGTATAAAAAACAAATGTTAATAAAACTGAAATAACACATTTTTTTGGGAAAAGAGAATGGTGGCACAGAAAACAGCTTGGTTTTAGGGTGGTTTATACATATCAGTACATACCTAAAATTTCAAATGTCTTAATATAATTTTTATTATATTTTCTGGCTAACAAGCAATCTTAATTTTAATATAGTTAAACATAACAAACATATATTCCACACTTCAAAATTTCAGTACTCCGTTTACGAGATATTTCATGAGTAAATGAAAATATACTATATTAAAATACTTAAATTTTGTTTTACATTTAATATGAAGTGCCACATTTGTGGAATATTGATGGAGAAAGGATGAAGATTATAAAATTTTCACATTTCTCTCTTCTTATTCATTTTACTACAATTCTGTTTTAACCAAAAGGGAGTTATTTAGGGAATGTGACATATTGGGTAAGGTATTGAGCATTGGATGGGGCATCCTTTCAAAAGTGAGCCTTGCGCACAATGGTGTAACTCCCTGGGTATCCTTATCACCCATGACTACTTCATAAAATTCTGCAGGCTGAGTACGCTATTCTTCCTAAGGCACGGTGAACATGAGACTTCAGTTTATAGTAAATGGTTTTCTAAATACGCCTCTATCTCTTGGCACAAGAGGGACACTTCATCAAGCATCTACAAATGTGGCTTTGTGCTCTCCTGTCAGGGTCCTACCTGTGTAACAGCCCCAGGAACATGGCCCGGTAGAGGCAGAAAGTTCCTGGAAGGCTATGTACTCAGGACAACACTGACACTGTGGTAGCAAAAACTGAATCAACAGTAGCCAATAGCTCAGGAGAACAAAGATTTTATTAATGCTAGCAGACCCCAGAGGAATAATCTCCAAACTGTGAAGCACAGATTACATGACGTTGTCTATTCTATAGGGGATGAATAGAAGTCAAAAGAAGCAGAAGCGTTCGTTGGAGGCCAAGATGCACTGGGTATTTGTGGTGACAATAGTTGTATGTGTAGTAAGTTGTTTTTAGCACATTCACAGGAGTTTCAGTTTGATGATGAATCATGTAATTTAGCTGAGTTCAGAGGCAAAGAACAGAATGCCTGAAGCTTTCTTAAGCTGCTGCTGTTAGGTCAGGATTTCTGTCTCAACACCATGCGGGCAGAGGAGACCAGTTCCAGGATACGGAATAGCTAAAAGAAACTGTGTAAACTCTCCATTAGTTGTGTATAAGGTGTCTTTAGTTCCTGTGGCTGGACTGGGCACCTGCCTTTTTCTGGTGGCTGCAAGGACAGCCCACACCCAGGCTGAATGGGCAGCAGCCTTGAGCATGTGCGCCTTCCACCCTCAGCCTCCTGAACCCTCTATTCTCTACCCAAGGAACCGAGCACACTCTCACTCTTCCTGGGCAGGGCAACTTCCACTTCTCCAGTGCTTCCTCTTTGCTGGGCTTTTCAAAGGCCTTGTGGTCTCAATTGTTCCCTGGAGACCCTGTTCTGAGGTTTCTTATTTGCTTTAGCTTAGCTGATACTGCATCTCTACTGCAGTCTGAACTGGGACTCATCTTCAGAGCAGAGGGCGGTATCCTAGCAGCGTGCCTGGTACAGTGACAGAGGAGGCAGTACTGGGACTGCCCAGGACCTCTGGCTGCCGGCCCAGCTCTCACTTGCACCTCGGTGGCCACACGGCCCAGGATGGGCATGGAGACTGCTTTGTACTCTGTGTTGTTTCTTTCAAACAAGACCAGCTTGCCCCTGTCCCTTGAGCATGCGGGTTCCACATGTAAGTTTATTTCTAGGTTCTCCGTGCTGCAGTACTGGCCATGTGGTAACCCCGAATCAATATCAAATTATTTACATTTATCTGTAGCTATGTATACTTTTATGATAAAATAAATGCTAAAAGGAAAAATGCAGCCTTGAATGAAATAAAAAGACCTTAGGGTTCTTATCTGAGATAGGAAATTATTTGAATACGTTGAAGGGGAAATCAATCATCTCATTCAGATTTGGTGGTTTTTTTTTTTTTTTTTTTCTTTCAATAGTGAGGATTGATCCAGGACCTTCAACCTGAGATACATCCCCAGCCATTGCCTTTTTAAAATTCTGAGACAGGATCTTGCCAGTTCACTAATGTGGCCAGGTTTGGCTCACATTTCAAACTTCCTGCCTCAGCCTCCCACAGTGATGACACTGTAGACATGCACCACCAAGACCAGCTTGATTCAAATTTCACAAATTGTTGAGAACAGAACAAAAAAATATTTCTTTTGAAACACTAAGAGAAATCAGAAATCAAAGGAAGTCAGGTTAAAGGATTGGAAATAATGGATTTAGACAAAAAAGCTTTTAAGAGAACTCAGATAAATACATCTGCTGGCAGTAGTGTAGCCCTTTAGTCATTCCTTTTCTGTCCCTTCTTTTATTGCTTTGTTCTATTTTTATCAAAATAACTAGAAGTATGTTTCCCATTTCCCGAGGTTGAAGGGAATGCATGAAGGTAATGCTAACGTGGGGGAAATTCAAACAGTGTTCAGATGTTTTAATTAAGGTACTTTAATCACACACACATAAAATGAATAAGTGGAGTGAACTCTGAAGCCAGCCCCAACGGGCAGAATTGGTCTAAAATATAAATTTGGAGATCACCAGAGAATAAATCAAGCATTGTAGAAAAATTGTAGAAAGACTAATTTTTGGAACTCTTCAACTTCTTTAGTTCTGGAAAAGTGATAACTAGAAATAAAGAATTAATATTTACAGAGCAAGAGAAGAACCAGTATTATGTAATCCATAGGATCCATCCAGATGACCAAGATTACAGAGGAAATAATGGAGATGCCAGCTTGGAGCAAGTATACAAAAGAACTAGAAAGGAAGGATAATAGAGGAATTATGTGTAGATGGGTCCAGCTACATTTAAGGTATTTCAAGGAGTCTTTGATAAATATTGTTCCTTTACCTCACTTTCTTTGTTCTCAAATTTCTTTGTTCTTTAAATTTCTTACAACTCCAGGTACCTGGAGTTTTCAGATATTTTATATTTGTCATTCTCATAGTTCTAAATTATGTTCTGCAAGGTGGCAATAAAGAGAAATGACATGATTCCAAGATTCAAATTGTACAACCCTTTTTTATTGCATACCATTAACTTTGTCAATAGTTGTCACTGTACACTTTCCAGAATCAATAATTTGTAGTTATTTTCTCCTTGAGGCCTTCACAGTTCCAGACCCATTTATTTTCTTCCAATATTTGATAGATATTTAGAACATATTTCTAATGGAAAAAGAACAATCTTTATTAATTATATTTTCTATATCTTTATATATTTACTTGTAAATCTTATGACTTTTAAAATTTTCCCAAGGAAAGATATTTTCCTTATTCTATTTGATTCTCATATTTTGGGGAACTAATTGGATAAATCATGAGAGATTAGCCATTGAACTGAACATAAATTGCATTCAATTAGACTCACTCCAACCTTGAAATTACTTAGCAATATAAGATGAAGTACTTTTAAATTAAATAGTTTTAAATTATTTTATTTCTTATAAAGTTTTAAAAATGTGGTGTTTAAAAGCACAATTTAGCATTAAAGACTAAAAAACAAATATCATAAAAGTTACAAGTGCCTTACAAACTCTCCAATCTTATTGCCCAGTGATGTATGTAACTTATTCTAAAATAAGTTTTAGTATTTTTGTGCCACCTATTCTTTAAATGACCTGATATTTAAGTATATTATATATTTAAGCAAATAGTTTTACATCTTTAAAGCCTACCCTCTATTCTGGTCTTTGACTTAATAAGCTTCACTGTAGTAGATATGGTGTTTTTACAGATTAATGCTATTGAAAATAATACTATCACAAATATATTTCAATTTATATGGTGTCAAACACTATGTTTATTCCAACTAATGGGTTACTAAAGTAACTGTGACATAAATTTCCAAATAAATTTTCAATATTTCTCCCTTTGGCCAAAAAGAATACTGGAAACTATTTTCTCACATTCAAGTCAACTATTACTGTGTTCTGCCTACCAAGAACTGACTTGCCACAGGGCAAAAGCAGCAAAGCCCACCTCCTACCGTTGAAATCACGTATCTCAAGTATTTTGTAGCAGTAGTGAGAAGCTAACGTAATAGTGATTCACACTAAAATTTAATATTTGCTAGGAAATTTAATAGTTGCTACTGCATATCCTATCATTTCCTAGGATGCTGATGATTACATAATTTTTCCTATAGAAATTACTCAGTACAATCAATCTAGTCAACTGCACAGAGTTGATGAGATCCTTTGAAATAGCTAAGATCAACTGTGAAGGAAAACTAAAAGAACCAATTCATTAGTAGTATTATTCAGCTAAGTAAAAAGCCGGAGTATTTCTGCACAAAATTAGAGCGTTTTCTATAGTCTAAAAGAATATGAAACTATTTTGACCAATAATCTTGATTAGTCAGCTTCTTTGGATGAAGAAATGTGTAGTACACTGTTAAAGCATGCTGCGGGATATATCTACATGGGTAAGTGCTGGCCTTGAGAACTATGTGTTGCTCCTTGCCCAGGGTTCTGTGGCCCTGCTCCAACATTCTGTTCTCCAACTGACATTAGTAAGCAGTTTTACTCTGCCATGCTCTTCTGTTATGGCATTTCTGTTCTGGAGCCAGTTGGCTATGAATCGAGTTCTTCAAAACCATGAGCATCATTAATCTTGTACACCAGTAAATTATAGATGTGAGTTACTGTGTCTCAGCAATGTAAAATTAATTACAGAAAATTGGTATCAAATAAGTGGGATTGTTGCTATGCCTTTGTAGACTGTCACTAAGTTTATGGATTAGAAGTTTTTGGAGCTGGCTTACTTGAGGAGTCTGGAAAGTTTGAGAGAGTTCATGGAGTGCTGTAAACAAAAATTCATGAGGGAATCTAGCTAGAGATCAGAAAACCTGGATTCTGAAAGGAAGGTTGACAGTAATGGCCTAGCTCATGAAGTTTAAATTCAGGGAGCGAAGAGATGGTTCAGTAGAATAAGTGTTGGCCTGGCAAGCACAAGGGCCTGAGTTCAATCCCCAGTTCTGAGAGAAAAAAAAAGTCATAATTCAGAACCATGACTCCACTGACATTTGGCAGAAATTTTGTCTGTATGTTGCACATATCTTGACACTTTATAAAAGAGTGAGATTAAATGAGGCACATAAATTAATCTGGCAGTGGAAATTTCATGATAGCCCAATATTAAGGCGGTAGCATGGCTATTGCTCACTTGTTATAGACAGATTTATGCTAAAATTCTAAGGAAAAAGCCAAGCAGAAAAAAAATGAAAAAAGTAGAATTTGGCCTAGAAAGATGTGTAAAGATAGAGGTAAAAGTGCCTGAGAAAAAGTTTAATATTATTAAAAGGCAACCAAAAACTTCACAGTTAAAAGATCATAGATCCCTTTACGCAATGCAAACAGTCTACAAGGTGCCACATGTGGCAGGATCAAAAGTGTAAAAGTGCATAACTTGTATTTGAGAAGAGAGTATCTCAGACAGCTGAGCAAGAAAGTATTCCTAAGGAGATGGCTCCACATGGTGCATTTCAATGCACAGTCATCCAGCTACTCAAAGACCACTGCAGCCATGGTCCAAAGAGGCAAAGCTACTGTTCTGCTGATATAAGACCTTATGGTCATACATGTGATTCTGGTTTTGTGGGTATGCTGAATCCAAGAGTTGTGAGGTCACAGCGGCTTCCACCAAGACTGAATTGGAAGAAAGACTTAAGAAGTTTGGCATGGAGACCTGGAGAGGGCATCACAGAAGCTGTAGGACTAAACCTAAGAAGATTTCAGAATGCTAGGAACACAGAATATCTGTGAAGGATATATAATCCTGTAGCCCAAGATAGGCCATATGCATTGCAGACAGGCCATAGGATTGAGAGTTCCCAAGTGTTGTGCAATGCTCATATCCCACACAGGTGCCATATATACCAGATAAGGAGCTTCAGATCTTAATATTTGCTCTTCTAAGTTTTGGTCTCAACCAGGCCATTTTTATTTCTGTCTCCCTATACTTTTTTATAATGGCAGTGTTTTCACTGTGGTACTATTTATTGCAATTATGTAAGATTTCCATTGTCCATATATTCACAGATACACATATGCCTTGACTTTCAGGAAGGACTTGGATTTTTGACTTTTTTTTTTTCAGGACCAGGTATTGAAATCAGGCCCTTGCCCTTGACAGGGAAGTGCTTATGCTACTGAGCTACTTCCCCAGTATGAAGAGTCATATATTCCTTCATATTCAGTATGTTACTTACTATTTTCAGTTACATTTATGTACATAAGTTATTATAATTTTACATATTGTCTTGACACAAAATGAATTACAATCTCGAATCTGGATTTTGACTTTCAAAAAATGCTAAACCCCTTGAGACCCTGGGGATAGGGTTATTTCATCTTCAGTTACACATGAAATAGCCATGTTATGTTAGATGGAGTTTTGAATGTCATAGTTTCTGTTTTAGGTACTAAATTATTGTTTAAAGATATGTTTTGGTGTACAAAGTTGGCAAGGTTAGAATTCATCCACGAATTCTAATGTTTCACCTTCTTTAAATTAAGAAATGCCTAGAAGATTATTAAAGAATTCTCTATCCCATATCTAGGTAGGTTTGGGGCACATGCAAATGGGCCCAGTACATGATCTCTTGCTCAATTCTCTCTTGCACTGTTTCTCTGCTCTGTTTTCCAGCCAATATGACCTAAACCACTTTGCTCAGTCATGCTTTTCTACCATGACTGTAACACTTTAAAGGCAGCCGAATAAAGAATAAAATCCATCAAACTGTGTAGTGGTTGATTGACTGTGGCAGCTTGAGAAGTTCAGAAGCTTAACTAAACTGACGCAGCAATTCCACACCCTGGGATGTAGAGGAACTACGCTAGGGTGGCTCGTCACTTAAAGGATATAAAAGGGAGATGAAGGAGGCTGGAGCTTTCCATTTTCAGAGGAGCTTTTGTTTAGTTC
Organism: Tympanoctomys barrerae; assembly: GCA_002564285.1. Classification (NCBI taxonomy): domain Eukaryota; kingdom Metazoa; phylum Chordata; class Mammalia; order Rodentia; family Octodontidae; genus Tympanoctomys; species Tympanoctomys barrerae. Next base: position 4,871 of record NDGN011363153.1, on the reverse strand, counting down.
AGAGTTTTAATAGTTTCAGTTCATTATTGGTTGACCCCAGTGTCTTGGCCTTGTGATGGTTTGTCATTATGGAACATGAGTGTAGAAAAACCACCCATGTATGTATAGAAAAGAAAGAGATAAAAAGGGAGTCTCTGACAATCCAAAACTTCCCATGAAGGCTTAAGTTTTATTACTTTTTGATAGGAACTTGCTTAGAACACATGTAATTTGGGGAAAAATTCCTGATCCAAATTATAATGCACCAGAAAAAAGAACTCGCAACAGTTAGTACATCCAATGTTTAAACTGGTTTTATGAAACTAAACTTTTCATTCAAGAGATTCCAGATAAAAGTTCATTTTGTGTCAAGACAATTCATAAAATTATAATAATTCATGTACATAAATGTTACTGAAAATAATAAGAAAAATACTGAATCTGAAGTAATATATAACTCTTCATACTAGGGAAATCGCTCAGTGGCATAAGCATTTGCCTTGCAAGCTCCAGGTCTAGAGTTCAATCCCTGTTACCATAAATGAAAAAGAATAGACAGGAACCTGAGACTGGGGCTCATAGTGAGGTACCACTACTTATTAGGCAGAACATTGATCACATGACATTAGGTTCTCTAGTTTTTTACATAAAAATGAAAATAATATTACTTATTTCATAGGAAAATTAAATGGCATAATTGAAGAAAGTTCTTAATGTCTAATACATTGAAAACTTCAATAAGTAATTTATCACTATTACCAGGAAGAATAAAGAAATACTACTATTGTTTAGAAAGGATATTTTTTTCCAGTACTAGTGATCAAACTTGGGATACTGTGCTTGCCAAATAGGTGCTTAAGCCACTGAGCTATCTCCACAGCCTGTAGTCTGTTAAATTAGAATTCAGCCATTCAATGAAGAAATGATAGATAATTTATAAGACTAATTAGTATATGATTCTATTGATAAATCATTCTAAATACAAGGTAAGAAAAAGTAATGAAATAAATACTATAGGTTTCAAAAACTATCAGTATTGATGTAACAATTCATTTCATATATACGTGAAACATATGCATGAAATTAAGACACATGTATCAAGACAAATTTTTAAATATCATATAACACTTCCCAAAGCCCTGTAAGAGATGTGGTGATCTCAATAGTCATATTTCACTTCCTATGAAATGATAAAATCAAAACAAATATCAAGATTTTAAAGCACATTAATTTTAATTGGAAATATTCTAGTACAATGAGTTGTACTACAACATTAAATTGTGTAATCCTTAAATAATAAAAAAATAAAATTAGTTACCCAAAGTTCAAACAAAATAAGCAAAAACTAGAAAGACATTGGCATTTACAGAAATAAAAAGTCACAACTGAATGAAGTACACAGTGAGATCTGTAAGTTTAGGAACAATGTCCCCATTATTCCAAAACTAAGTCACTCAATATAGATAAAATAAACCAGGAAAATATAAGGCATAAAAGAATCAAAACACTTTATCAATATAGAGCACATAAAAGAATGTAACTTTGTTACATTTAACAAATTATGCTCGGTTTATTGAAGATATTTTCAGTCTGAAATTATAGAACACATCTTTCAGGAAGCACAATGAAGAAATAGTCAAAATAAAATTACAACTGGGATTTCCTAAACTTCTTTTTTCATTCTGAGCCTAAAAGATGAATGAATAAGAATAGTATGATCTGGTTATGTTTGTTCACTGGCAAATTCATTATGTCACATAATTATTTTTGATTTTTTGAAATGAATGTTTGTAGCAGGTTTTGTGTGTTGCTCATGTGTATATGATGATGCTGTTATCCTTCTTACAATAAGGCCTCTGAGAACATGTGCTCCCCATCTAATTGTATTTAAGGATGCATTTTTGGAGGAGGGGTGTGGACAGAGGAGCTCTTCCACTGAGATACATCTCCAGCATGTTTTATTGATTATTGTGGGACATCAGCTATTGTTGCTGAGGCAGAGATGAAATTTGTGGTCCTCTTGGTCCTCTGACAATCTGAAATAATACATCTTTGACAGGCACCTCCCGACCTCCTGACCCCCTATCTACCCTAAAGCGACTGATAGCCATGCTAATTCTCTTTATTTTATAAATTTTAATTAATTAAACAAAATTAATCTTACAGATGTTTGACTTTATACAACTCATGTAATAATTTTAAATTATCCTATACTAAATACCAGAAAATTAAAAGTACTGCTCATTTTAGGATGAGTATTTATTGAGAATATATAAAAATATATGTGCTTGATTTGTTGGTGAATTTAAAGACAAAATATGGATCCATAACTATGTATATATTATCTGTATGTACAGAGATATGTATAAGTGCATACTTATTAATGGTAGAGGCGTTTAAAAATATGCATTGACAAACAATATCACCCCTTTAGAAAATTTCAATGGAAAAACTATATTACTTGAAAACTAACCACAATGATAATTATTGCTATAAAAATAAATAACAACAAATTAGAAGCCGTCACTATCTAATTATTGATTGTTGTAAAATAACATTTAGTAGCCTTAAAATACATGCAAAAATGAATGGCTAATAATTATTTGAAAATATTATATAATAAAATATAAAAATAAAAATATAATAATTTTTAAATTGAACACTAGTTCATTCTGTTGACATGACCTGTAATCCCAGAAGTTGGGAGTCTAAGGCAGTAATATCCTAAGTTTTAGTCCAACCTATTTTATTTTGAGAGTGTCCCAGAAAGAAAGAACAATTTTTTTTAAAGCAGTACTAAAATTGTATAGTGCTTCTTTGTTTCTTGTTTTGTTTTCTTTTTGGGATGTGGTCTCACTCTGTTACTTATTTAAGATGGCCCTGTCTTGGATGCACAAAGCAGTTCAGCCTGAGCCCAAGGATCTGGAACTGTTGGTGCACGCCATCCAGGTAGCTCAAATAGCTGTAAATGGACAGAATAGAATTGAAATCAGCAATGATTTCATGTCTATTAGACTATAAACTTTTATTTATTTATTTATTTATTTGCATAACCGGGGACTGAACTCAGGCTCCTGTACTTGCCAGGCAAGAGCTTATTCCCCTGAGCCATCTCCTTCACCCTTAGACTATAAACATTGTGGTGAACTACTTGAAAAAAATAATTATATGAACTTCTTCATCAAAATATTGAAATCCTTAAACACTTTTTGTCAAGTAACAAGTTAATGTAGTGTACAGTTTTCATATATATTATCAAGGATTAAAATACATTTTTTAGACAAATTTTGATCAGCAAAGTTAAATTCTATTTAGATTTACTTAGTTTTACACAGATAATAATGTACCTCATATAAAATGGAAAAACATGACATGAAAGACAATATATGAAACATTTTGTCTGATTCCTTTTTCTATGTCTTAATATAGCTGAGGTTGTTAATAATTTAGATGCATAAAAATTATTTTTATTTATTTATTTAGTCATTCATTCATTTATTTATTTTTGTATTTAGGGCGCAGTGTACATGGGCTCACTACGTAGATTGGACTCGTAGCGATCCTCCTGTTTACAGCCTCGCAAGGGCTGTGATTACAGGCGAGAGCCACCATGCCCAGTCTCAATTGGGATCTCAGAGCGTACTGGGGGCTGGACAGGCAATGCATGCTGGGGATCCAAACTGCCCCCTTGAATCTGCATAAGCAGCCACTTTAATCCACTGACCTATTTGGCCAGCCTTTAGATGTGTAAATTAATCCAAAGTGTGACAATATTAAATAAAACAAAGGACTAGGTCTGAAAGGTTTACGATAAGTTGAAATTTTTAATTATAAATATGTATTTAAGAGCATCTGTTCTTTCACCTTTTATGGATTTGAATGTACATCTGAATAAAATGTATTGAATTAGAGCAACTTTTTCCCATAGTGAGTGAGTCCACTTTCCCATAGCTGTGAGCTTTACTTGAGAATTGTCTGTAACAAAAGTGAGGGTCTGAAGACACATCTATGAAAACGTTCTTTCATAGGAGACTAATACATTTCTCTGGTAATTAAACAAATTTAGGCTGATAAGACACGTTTTTCAAGAGTGTACTAGAATATAAAACACGATCTCTTTTTCATGTTTTGGAAAACTATGAAGTAATTATAGTAGTTGGGATGAATTCAGTTGTTGCATATGCATTATAGAAAGTTATGACTGTATACAAGTTCACATATAAGTTTTACATACCAAGTAAAAAAAGTAGGATGAAATATTAAAATCGAGAACACTGACTAACAGAAAGATTAAAAAAATATGATTAGAAGGGCCATCCAAATATCTCAGCGGACTAAATTGCCTGCTTAGGCAGAGCAAAGAGACCAGGGTTTGATCCCAGGCTTGCTGTGCTAGTAAGACCCCCCGGGGCACGCGGAGATGCCCATTGAAACTGAGCAGGGTGGAGTGCACCTCTAATCCTAGTTCTTGGGAGGCTGTAAACGGGTGGATCACTACAAGTCCAATCTAGTAGTGAGACCCTGAACACCCTGTAGACCCTTCCCTAAAATACAGGGGGAAAAAGAAATTAATTTATTCTTGAAAACATAAACATTACAACATCCAAGTTATAAAGAAATAAAAGCTAGAAATAGATATCATGTTATGAGATGGATATATTAAACAAAAAGAAAACACACACACTGAATCCTCCTATCAAATAAAAGCATAGAAAGAGAGGTCTGCACTGCCAAATCCATGCATTATTTAAAGAAGCAATATTTCCTCTTTGAAGTATTCCCCAAGCCAGCGAAGAGAATTCTTTTAGAGTTACATATGAGACCTACTTTACCCTGTTGCTGAAACCAGATAAGGAAGGACACATACACACACACCCATACACACACACACA
>NDGN011363151.1:0-17004 GCA_002564285.1 Tympanoctomys barrerae | reverse complement strand
CTGCAGGAAGGAGATTGGGAAGAGAGTGTAGGGCTCTGTGGAATCTCCAGCCTTCACATATGCATTTGCTTTGTTTTTTTCAGAATTTTCATTTATTCCCAGAGAAATTTAAGCAGCGCAAAAGGAAAACAGGAATAACAGAATCATTAAGACCTAGGTTCAAGTTCATGTCAGCTTCTTACCATCTATGGTATTTTATTTCAGTTCTCTGAACCACATCATTCTACTCTTTAAAGTAGAGATGATCATTCAGTTGACAAGATCATGATCAGGATCATGTAAGATAACAAACATTCCAGGGTTTGACAGCAAATAGATTCTCATTTCTTTTCAGTAAAATGTAGAACATGACACTCAGAGGAAAAAAATACATTCTGGTGGCTACTTCCCATAGTTGGTATGAATAGAAATGATGGTTCACACTTATGCATCCTTACTCTATGTCAGAAAACTCATTTAAACTTTATCACCAATCTAAGAGGTAGGTATGGCTACTCTCTTTTCCTTTTACAAATGGAGAAACTGAGGAGTGGAGAGGTTAAGTGAACTGACGCAAGTACACAGCTGACAAGTAGTATAGCTCAGACCTAGAGAATCTGGCCTGAGAGTGCTCAACCACACTCATAACTACTAAGTCCTATGCTTCCAGAGTCTTGAGATAAAGAGATTTCCTTGTGGAGAATGACAAAACAAAAAAAAATAAATAAAGTCTGCCTGTAATTCTTACTACAGACATTTAAAAAGTAATAAAGTAATGCTGAGAGGAGGTCCTGAGAATTATAGCATGTCCGTCACAGCACTTGTGTGATTCTTGACCGTGACCGCCATCTTTAAAACCTTGGGAAGCCTGGGAGCTCATCATTAACTCACTTCAAAATGGCTGGTGTCCTTGTTTGCAAAGCGCATTCCTCCTGAAGAGAGGGAAGACACAGCAGCAGCTGAAGGAGAGCCTGTGCACAGTGAGTAACCCACAGTGCCTGTGGCCCTCACCCGTCACCAGAGGCAAACTCTCCCCCATAAAGCAGTCTGGCCTTGAGTCTGTAGTCGCGAAGCAGCAGGTCCCTTCCCCTGTTTATGCTCTCCTCTGATCCCCAGACCTCTATCATTCTTCCTAATACTGGGGTTGAGGCAACAGAGGCCTAAAGCATCCCTGTAAGCATTTTATAGCTATTCATTTAATATTGTAGTAAAAGACTGAAGACAATAAATGTCTTCTCAGGTGCCACTCTGGACTGTGAGAAACAGTTTCCAAGTGTCTCTCAAAGATCCTTCCTTTCCAGTTCCGCAGTATCCGGCACTCTCTGTGTCTCTGGCTTCCTTTCCCCTTTGTTGTGTCAGGTTTTTCTGCTAAGTGTAATCACATGGTGCAATGGCTTGAGTGTGTCCCTCAGGGGTTGATGTATTATAACTTAATCTCCATTGTGAGGTATTAAGTGGGTAGAAACTTAATCTGCCTGTGGTGTTTAGAAGTGGGGCCTTTGGGCGGTGGTAGGATTTAATAAGATCATCAGAGTGGGACCTCCATGATTGAATCCTAGTGGCTTGGTAAGAACAGGGAGAGGGATGAGAGGATGTTCCCCTGACTCCCACAGCGAGAAAGCACACCAGATGCTGCTCTTGAACCATGAACTTCCAGAACTATGAACCAATATTATGTGTGTGTGTGTGTGTGTGTATGTGTGTGTGTAGACATATCTAGTCTATTATTTTTAATAGAAAATGAACCAATACATAGAAATAAAAGGAAAATAATGGGGGCTGGTGAGATAGCTCAGTGGTCTAAAGTGCCTGCTTAGGCAAGCTCAGGCAGGTGCAGAGGACCACAGTTCAATCCCCAGCACCACATGCCACGCCAGCCCCACCCTCAGGGAAGGCTGAGCCAGCCAAAAAAAGGAAAGTAATGACCTACCATATCCAGGTTTCTAGAATTAGAGACGAGTCAAGGTCCCTGCCTGATGAATCTTCAGATATCCTGGACATTAGAAATGTGTGTCATGTCACTAAGATGATAGGATCTAATTCACGGCTCACCAGTAAGGTCCCTCATTTCTTAAGAATCGTGTAGAAAGCTGCACATCCCATCATGACACCAGCCTACTGAATCACTTGTGCTGGCCACCACCACCTGCGCTGACACCCTGGAGTCTTTTGCAAGGTGGTCCCTTCCAAGCTTTGCAACATCATCTCCCAGCAACACATCCTCCCTGTTCCTGCCACCAGTCCACATGCAGGCTTTGGTGTTTCCTGACAATTGTGCCACTTTGTCACTCTTGCATGTAATTCTTCCTCTTTGCAACCAATTCATTCACTGTGTAAGGCCCAGCTCCAATGTTCTCACTTCTGGGGAATCTTTCCCCACTCTTCTGGTTCTGCTTAGTTTTTCCTCACTTTCTATAACCACCTTACCTTGTCCACACCTGAAGCAGAGAACCTGATCCTCCTCCAGAGCACTCCCCGGTGGAGCAAGGAACATGGTGTGTTCACCTGCACATGCCCAGTGCCTGTCTCTGTGGCAAGGAATATGCTCAATTACTCAGCAAACAAGCAAATGGCATGTGATCTGAGCAGATGTACAGCTTCTGTGTGCTTTTGCTCTTTTTGTTTCTTGAGTAGGAACAACCTTTTGCTGGAGGCCTGTGTAAAGATGAAATGAGGTGACGCCTGTACAGTGGTTAACGCCATCCTGGACACATCTCCTTCAGACCTCCGCAGACAGTGTCTCCAATTCTTATCATCCCCACTCCCAGTGCTAGCACCAGCTCTCCAGCAGGTGGAATCAATTCACTACTCCTCTGTCCTTCACCTTACCCCATGCATCCTTCTTTTAGAGCTTCAGAACAGCTCTGAATGTTTCCTTATTTCTACAGTCAGTCTTTGGCCTTCTTGCTCAGAATGCCTTGACCCCAGGGGCAAGGGCAGACTGCATATTGCTCTTCTTGGAGCCTAATACCAGCCAGTCACATATGTATTTGCTGAATGAATATATAGAAAAGATCAACTAGTGCTGAAGAAACCGCTAATTCCCCGCTGCAGTTGGCCCACTATTTGAGGGAATGCAGATCAAAAGAGAAAAGAAAGACAAGCACCGGAGCCTGAGAAGCAGCCTTGCCCACACACACGTGCACACACACACACGCACATACACTTGCACTCACACACTGCAGCAGAGATGGTGTCCAGAGATCATTGCCCATGCTCTGCAGAGTCAAGGACTGCTCAACAGGTCCCAATTTTCATCTAAACTTCAGGATTAAGCACATGATTTTGTTTACCTTCTCCGGTCTGTCACCCTGCCCTTCAGGAATCTCACCTCTTGCCTTTTCCTTGCTATCGCCCTAGTTCTGGAGGCTTGCCTCTGGCTGTCCTGATCACACAACTTCTCTCTGCTGTTCTCCTATGTCCTTCTCCTCTGGGTCCCTCTTGGGTTCCTCCACATGTCGCTGGGCACTTGCATGATGTGACTCAGCACTTTTCTCATGCTGCTCCCCAACTCAGAAACAGGCTACAGGTCCTGCTATATTAAAAGCTCACACTTACCCCTCCCTGCCTTCAAGATACCCGGCCTCATCTCCCGACCCATCCGCTCTGTAAACCCTCACAAACTACTCACTATGACTCTGAATACAGATTTGCATCTTCCCACTTTTGCCTACATATTCTCAAGCCTGGAATTCCCTTTTCCCTCTCTGCCTAGCTAAGTCCTAGACAAGGGGCCACAGTAGTTGATGGGATGGCATTTTCCCAAGTACGAAGTGATTCCTTTAACTATAAAATCAAGGTACAGTAACAGTTCAAAAAGAGCTTTCATTCTTTAGCTTTGCAGTATCCATCATATTTTATAGCTCTGCTCTGCCTTCCTCGGATCTCTTAATTTGGAGAACAACTCCAGTGTCTTTCGATTCAGTGTCACTCTATGGTATTACCTCCGTACAGCCAAAGGCATGCTCCTACTTCCCTCCTCACCATGTGAATCCTTCCCTTTAAAGCACATTTCACAGTGTGCACTTGTTAGTTCTATCATTTCCAGTTTGTTGTACTCTAAATCCCAAGGGAAAAAAAGGGGGCTATACCTGCCTTGTTCCTCTTCCTTCCCTGGTGCCTAGCTCTGTGCCTGGCACAGAGGTCAGCGACCTTTGGTTGAATGAAAAAAAGGAGTTATGATTTCTGAGGTGATGATATGGGAATGCAGATATATGACTTGTTCTTGTTTAAGTCATCCTACGCCTGGGCTCCTAACAAAGGAGATAACGTTTGCTGATTCGAGTGCTCATAAGTCATCTCAGCACACAGAGAGCAGCATAAGCCCCACCTGGCTCCTTGAATGGCCATGTGTCTGGTTAACTCCAGCAGAGCCTCTGGCCACAGTGAGGCAGGCGAGGCCCTCCTCAGCCCCCAGGAGCTGACTGGACTAGCCAGTGCCACGCAACTGGAAACAAAACAAGTGTCCGATCTCTTGAGGCAGCTGTGGGAGATCAAACACAGGGCAGCAGGGACTTGCCAGGCCCCCACACCTGTGTGCTTTAGGGGACAGAGGAGTCTCTAAAGTCCTGAGAGGGGAGCTGAGTGTGCAGAGCAATACTGAGCAGCCCCACCCAGAGCCTGTGCTGGGAGAGCAGGAAGCAAATGGCCCATTCTAAACTTACTAAACAAATTTCCCTCCCTTCCTTCCCAGAACTTTGTCAAGCTACTAAAAGTAAGAGGACATATGAACTGAGGGCAGAGATGCTGAGGGGCTTATGGCTGCAGCGTTTCAAAGAGAATCAAATGCTTAATGACCAGAAACATAAACGCAGCGCTCTCTTGGAAGCTCCTCATGACAAGTTACAGACCAGGGGAGAGACATCCCTTTGCCTTTTCCTTGCTCCAGCTGTCCCTCCCTACTCTGCTGCCTCCTTGCCAAAAATGCAGGCAGTTGGGGAGGGCTGGCCGGCTAACACCCTCCCCCAGAGCCTTGGTGAGGCGTCTGCATTCCTGAGTATTTGGCAGTGCCAATGCTCTTACCATAAACTAGCAATACTATCTTCAGCAGGGAGGAAAATGTGTTACAAGATAATCTTCCTGCTCCGAACAATAGAGAATGAGTGCTGACACTTCATTTCACTTCTGGTGAAACCCGTCAGGTGGCTCTCCATGAATAGCTTTGCTTTGTAGATTGTTCAGTACTTCCCAAACATGAGTTGCTACTATGCAGCGCTTGTGATCAATACAAATTCAGCCACCTCTTTGCATCCTGGGAAGTGGCTGCTTTACTGGAGGATAAGGACCTTTGAATTGACACTGCTTCCAACTGAACTGAAGCATTGTTACTGTTATTTGTTCAATATTAGAGCAAAACGCCCCGATGTAAGATAGAACATCAGTGAGAGGTTTGGACTGTCACATGTTTGGACTATCCTAATGTAAAGAGATCACATTTTTCTCTGGAATATAGTAAACCAAATAATTTGTCATATAGCACAGGGGATACTCTCACAACTGTGCAGAGCAGTGTTGATAAAATTCCAGTTGAATAGATAGAAACTGAGGCTTTGGTGAGCCCATGAGGACTTACTGCAGGTAAAGGGATAGTTGCAACTGGAGAGTTTGACTGCTCTGTTACTTGGGATCCTAGCAGAACCCAGACGGCGCACTCAAATTGGGTAATCTGAGAAGTATTTCGTAAAGGGGCTGTTTGCAGAAGTGTGAACAGAGTACAGAGAAGTCATAAAGAGTACGACCGTAGGGTTAGCTTCGGGAAGCTGAGGGCCTCGTGAGGAAGAGAAGGAAGAGGCTGCTAGGACTCAGGGGAAAGAGGGAGGTGAGAAGGACAGAGAAGGAGAGACAGCCCTGTGGAGAGGATACTTGGTAAGAGCTGTGGGCCCTGTTCAAAGCATGCAGCCTACAAAAGGAGCCACTAAGCTCTCTCCTCCCCATCTAGAACCCACTATGATGTCCAATAGCCACTGGCTCAGCCTGGTAGCAAGACAGAATCTGAAGGTGCTAATCACAATAGAGTGCCTGTTAGCCTTCCAGAGAGGTTGGTATAGTGGAAATTAACTTGGATGGGCAATCAGAAATGCCTAGTGCAATTATGTCTACAATAAATTCGTGTGACATTTATTTTACAGACAATACATGTGTAATACACTGTCTAACTAGAGAAATTTATACAAGAAAAAAAATGAGGAGAAAGGAAAAATTCATGCATCATTGTAATATGTAGAAACAAAATGAATATATTATTGTATCTGTCCAGTTGTTATATGTATACATTAGGACATCTAGGGAACTCAAAATATCAGAAACCTTATTTTGGGACTCAGTGATACATTTTGCACTCTACACTACTTCCTATGGCTGAAGAAGAAATAAACTATCTAACTATTTTCTTTCTCTTGGTAGTAAACCATCTAAAGTTTGACTGCCACTAAATGAACTTACGCTACATTCACCTATGCATTCAAAAGAATCATGACTGGACTTAGAAAAACAATGGAAGGCAGAGCCAAGACGTGCCTGTCCCAAACTGTGCCCAAGTAACCCAGCCCCACCCCACACAGATGAGTCTGAACATGCATAGCTCCACTGAACCCAGTTACACACCCTGAAAACGAGGTCTCACTTTAAGGCCACAGCTTCTTATTTGTCTTCAATCCTGCTGGCAAAACAATTGGGCTTGGAACAAGAAGGGCTTTATATATGAGAGTTGCAGAAGAAAGAATTTGGCACCTGGTGTTTATGTACCATAAAGCCATCATGGTGCTGAGCTTAACTTTACTTTCTGCCAAAGTTTCTGCACCAGGGGAAAGTAGGTGTATTTAGAAGCTACATTTCTCTACCCTAGATGGCCAGGATTTATGGGTTGACCTGGTAAGCAGAAGCACTAATGCCATGAAATATTTTTATTCAGGTGCTTCCCTCCAATTCTTGCGTTATGACAACAAGCCCACAGGTTCCTGGTCTTTGGAAATTGTAATCGTCTTTTCAAGTTGGTTCTGTGTTCATGTTTGTCCTGTTGTGCTCTGCTGACAGCTCAAGGCAGGACAAAATACAGATCATTTGGTAGACTAAGTAATAATATTTCTAAGCTTAAAATAAAGATGAGAGCTCAGGGGAATTGGGGGCTCATATAAGAACCCCAGCTGCAGGGCTGGAACCTTCAGGGAGTCTTGGAGCCAAAGCCCTTGTAGCTCTCCCCCTGCACTGATGTTACTTTTCTTATGGCCATGAGAGATGTGTGTATGCCTATTTGTTCCAGAGAACAATTTTTTAAAAAAAAAATATTTGACTGTTGTTTGGCTACTTTTATAGAAAACTAGCTGTCTCATGAAATTGCCTCAAAACTCCTCTAGATTAATTTATAAATTTAAATCTGCCCTAAAATGTCAATAGAACATCAGTACAAGAAACCTTTGTAAAAGTTTATAATTATTGGGCTGGAGAGATAGCTAGGTGGTCTGGGAATCTGCCTGGCAAGGACAAGGACCTGAGTTTGATCCCTGGTACTGCATGTCATGCCAGTCCCAGAATCCAAGGTGATCCATGTCAGCCCCCTAAAACAGGCATGGTGGCACATGCCTATAATCCCAGCACTGGGGAGGCTGAGACAGGAGGATCACTATGAATCAGAACTGCATGGTGAGGCCCTATGTAAAAAAAAAAAAAAAAGTATAACGACTGGTAAAAGTCATGTTTAGGACAAAGGATGAACTCCAAAGCATTAGGTATTTTCTATGATCTTCACCCACATAAAGCAACTCTACCTACAAGTGAGCTTTATTTAGTTATACCCAGGACTGATTTCTCCAGGTAGCTAATTCTAGCAACTCCATTCCTCTATCCACATAAAGACAATGTTTCTCTCCTACTGCTGGCCTAGGCAAAGAGACCAGTCATTAGATCTGTGCCATCCTTACAAATACCTTGCCATACATGGTGCTCTATTAATCCCAACATCCTTTCACACCTCCACATTTCACCGAGATGCAGATTTACCCAGCTGGAGGGAGCTTTCTGTGTACATGCACACGTGCACACCACTGCTCACCATATCCAAGATGACTGAAAGACCGTGGTACAGCGAGCCCTCATAGCGGCTGAGTGAAATTCATGGTGAATGTGAGGAGCAAGGAAGAAGGCTCAGCCAGAATGGAAGTAGAAGGCGGTGATTACGGCTTTTCATCTTATTTTTTGTGACAGGATCCAATTATGTCTATTCAAGGGTACTCTCTAATTACTAGTGCAAATGAATAAGGAAAAACTCCCCCTTGTATTCAAGCTCTCCCTGAAGTCTGCTTTCCTTCTCTTTGGCTGATTCATGGGAACATTCTAGATTCATACAGCAGTGAGCACACCTAGAGCTTGGGGCAGGCTCAGCCAAATCAAGGGTCACTGAAGAAAACTGGAACAGCCTTCTGGGCCTTCAGTGAGAGGCTGGGGCTGCTACTCTGCGGCCCATGTGACCAGCAGGGTGGATGGAAATGGATTCTCTCTCATCTCCAGGCAAATTGTCTGCAACCAAAAGGGCACTGGTCTGAGGAGTTACCACACCTTTATTCTGTGGGATTTGATTGTTGGGATTTTCTTCTAACTTAGAAAAATAAAAAGGAACAAGACAAAAAAGCAGATCCTGAAAACTTTTTTAAAAATTACTAATACTGAGGAAGCTGGGGCAGAAAAACGAGAGGAGACACTATTAACAGGAATAGGGACAGGACTTCAGACGGATACACTCAAAACAGCAGATGGAATGTCAAAGCAAGCCGGGAGACAGGAAGGAAAAAATTGCAAGTTTGAGGAAAAGTGTCTTCTATGATACCCCTAAATAGATGTTCTTGGAACTTTACACTAGAAAGATAACAGAGATCACCTAACTAGTTGACTTCGTAAGTAGAAAATAGAGGTTAGAGGGCCGCACCTAAGAGGAGGTGGGACCAGGATCTGGATCACTGGACTTCTCATTTGACCAGTGGAAGATTCGATTTTTAGTTCTGCCAAGTGGGAAAAATGAACTTTTCGTTTGTTCTTCTTTGGGCTTCGATATGTTCATCCAGTAAGGAAATTACTTCATTTTGGGGCAGGGAAAATCCGAGCGAAAATTAAAGCCGGCAGGAGTGAGGGTGAAGTTCAGCAGGTGACCATTGGCTGAGCACAACCACTAGGGGGCTGCAGGGACGGCAAAGGGACTCTGTGTGATGGATACACTGGCCTTCGGGTCCAACGACAGAAGTCTCTGCAGACTGGAGGCCTGAGGACTCTGTTAGTTTGACAGGAAGGGCATTTGAAGCCTCCCCAAGACACAGCACATTTATAATGCCAACTCTGAGAGACTTACGGTATTCTCTCATAAACAAAGCAAAACAAAAACTAGCCCTCCCCCAACCCCTCCTAAAAAAAAGAACAGCAAAGAGCTGCATTTGTTCTGTCAGTTCTCTCTCACACTTAAAAAACTGCCTAGCACAATTAGGGCCATTTATTCCGTGCATGCTGGAGCATTGCTCTGATAAAAAGCTTAAGCTGTAAAGTGTGGCTGCAGGGACAGGAAAACACAATTGCCTCTATGGTTTCATATACAGATTGTGTCATACTTAATGCTGAAATCATAAACTATATATTTTTACCCCCTCCAAGCTGCCTATTGTGTGCTTATAAACAGGAACCTGGCTGCATGTCAGGGGTGCAAATTGATTTCCTTTCCCAAATAAAATTTTAAAAAGCAAATAAACAAGGTTATGTTGGCTAATGAAACATTACATGCCAGGCTGGGGAGAATTCTTTTCAAATGTATTTTCTTGTGCAAAAGCAACACAAAGCATCCGTGAAAGGCTCTTTCATAAACAACGTGTTTACACAAAAATGCATTACTTGAAAGAAAGGAAAGTGAGGGTGCATCTCCCATGATATATTTGGCTTGTGTTTTGTGAAATAAATTAGAGGTGGTGGGAAAGGGGGAGTCCCACTGTGCTACAGAACTTAAGAATTAACTGGAGCTGCTTGGAAGTAAGATGAAGTTAATCCTACTTGGAAAATGTTTTGCTCTCAGGGTTTTCATAATTTCTCAGCTACACTGAAGAAGCCCACCTTGAGCGTTATCTTACTTGTATGAAAGGTGCTGTGAGGGTAAACTAAACTGGACCCACTGTGTGCAGAGATTCAGGAAGAGCAAGCCTTGGCTGACTGGCATCAGTGGAAACATCTCCTGGAGAGAGAACAGCCTTTCCTGGCGGACACGCCTAGACCAGCTGGAAGCAGTTTCAGAAATTAAATGCCTAGGAAGGATCTCTGGAAATTGCCTACCTCAAACTTCACTATAGAGAATTAATTTCAACTCAGCTGGAGAATCAAATTTATCCCTGACTAGACTGGGAGCCCCAGAACAAATTGTCCAGTGTCATCTACCCCTTTCTCTGCCTCTCAGTATAGAACCTTGTTGCTGAAGAAACCAGGTAGATGAACACTGATATACAAAGTCACAAGATTGCGGCATGTGGCTGCCAAGATGTAGGTCAGCAAGGCAGAGAGACACACGCAAAACCTCCCAGACCTTGGTTGCTGTCTACCATTGGTCATATAAGGACAGAAAGATTCTTCTTACTGAGAAGCTTTCACTCGGGCTTAAACTATAATGAAGTTAGCTGGTTGGAAATCAAGACTGGCATGCTCAGAAATCACAAGATGCCTGCAGAGCCTGAGGTGTGAAGTCAGGGGTGGAACACGGCCGTAGTACATGTCCATAGCAGCCTGGATCCTTCCCCACCACGCCCCACTCACCAAACAAACTTGCCCACCTCTCCAGATCACTCAGAGCTTTCTCTTTGCCACTTTTGAATAAGTAGCCAAACACTGTCAGTCTGATGGCCCTCATGATTAATGAGCAATATTTATAAAACACTAAGAGCTTTCCAGCTCCAATGCTCAAGTGCAAATGCTTTAGAGCAAATACTCTGGATAACAGTAAAACCTAGAAAGCGTTAGTCATCATTTGGCTGAGAATATGAGCCCAGGAAGGAATTGTGACAGGGGTAGATTTTGTGCAAGGATTTGGCTAGGGGATGGCTGGACATAGCAGAAAGGAAAAAGATGTGAGAAGGAAGCTATGGGCCTTGCAAACTCTGATAAATGAATAATATCGCTTGTAAAAAAGGCCATTAACTTCTACAATTCTACATCTTTTCCAATAATACCAAAGATAATATGATTACACAAAATCTTCTTCTATCGCCAGTATGCCAACGTGTGAAAGCAGACCATATGAAAACCTGTGTTCTTATCCAAAAACAAGGACACAAAATCAATCTCCAGGAGGTCTCTGGGGGGACCTATTCACCAATTGAAACCATCAACCTCACTTCCCCCATTTTCTGTGAAAGAATCAAATTAATCATTGGCAAATTTGATAACAGATGTGTTTCTCAGCAAATCCACATCAAACATTCAAAAAGTAATTACCCCTAAAGCGTGTGGTGTTCCTCCATACACTTGGCATCAACTGCAGCCTTCAGCCACTTTGTTTTTATCTAACTTGAAGCTGGAGCCTCAGGGTGATGCTCCAACTGCTGCTTTAGATTATAAACTCTTAACAGCCCCTCGCTTGAGGGCACTGTGTTTATTGATGCTATGTAAGCAATTTACAGTCCCTTAATAGCGCATTCACCACAATGTTACAGTGTTTAACTTGTTAAATTATATTTAGAGCTTCAGGGAAAATTACCTCACTGGCTTCACTAGCGTGGGTTATTGATATCAGGCGGGAGTTATGGCAGCATCCACCTGACTGGGGACAGCCAGGAGGACGTTTTACAGGCTGAAGTCAAAGGGGGAGTGCAGAATTGGAGAAGTTGAGGGAGGAAGGAGCTGATGAGAGAGATGGGGGAGAAGGTCCTGGAGTGAAGATGAGAGGAGACACAAGGGGCTGAAGACAGCAGGACACTACCTCAAAAGATCTCTTCATAAGCTGAAAAACAGAGAATATGTGGAGGAAGGACACTGTCAACCCAGGGTCACACTCAGCCATCTCCTCAACGGGCAGTCAAGGTGTCATTTCCAGTCTCCTTGCGTATTAGGAAAATATTCCAGATTCATGGACCGTGAGCAACACTGGCACCAGGTACTATAGGACTCCCTCAAGGGGCTTGGTGTTGAGTGTTAACTCTTCAGGACTCAACTCCCCCAAGGGAAACAGTGGAAGTGTTCATGGGGCACAGGCAAAGAAGGAGAAGGAAGAACAGGAGGAAGAGGAGAAAGAGCAAGAGAAAGATGGGCAGGGGGAAAGGAGGAAGAGTGACAGGAACGGCAGCAGGAACCCGGTCCTTATTGGAAAAAAGCAGAAAAGTCAGATATCATTGAGCCTAAACCTTATGAGGTCATGAGACTTCTTCGGAAAAGAAGCCAAAGGCTGAGGTATTCAGAATCCACCCAGGATGCCAGGGGACAGCCACGGGAAGCCAACCAAGAGGCAGATGCGCTCTCACTCACCGTGTGACCTCTGCTTATTCAGAGACAGCAAAGGCTCGGAGGAGAGGTGAAGCTTGGGGCTGCAGGTGACTTCTGTGCAGAAAAGCACTTTCTCCACCTCAAGCTTACACACCAGGTTTCCTATACACAAAAAGCTTAATAATAGACAATTTAAAAAAAAAACTAAAAATTCAGGAAGTTGAAAATAACAGGCAACGAATGAAATAAATGGCATCATTCACCAAGCCAAAAAGCTACTGTTATCATTCACAAGACATTAGGAAGGGAAACAGCAGGCTGTATGTATTTGAAAAGACAGAGAATTGGAAGAGAGGAAAGTGCTATCTGAACATGAGCACAGAGTTTCCTCTGGCTGTGACAAGTAGCTAGGTGCATGGAGAGTCTGTCTCAGAGTGTAAAGAAAAAGTTTAACCGGAAGTAGAAAACGCACTCCCATCCCCCTGAGATTTGACAGATTTTAATGTTGCATTTAATAATTCACGTTTAATGTATAAGGTTACAGTTCCCAAACTGTACCCTTAGGTGACCTGCAATGCAACACTGAACTCACAGGAATGTCAGTAGATATTGTACATTTTGAGGGACACACAGCAACCTGTGACATCTGTTGGACCCTGTGCAAATCTGAAGTTGTCAGTGTTTCCACACGACATTGCACCGTATAACCTGAGATTGTATCGCATCTTGGAAAGCCTGGATTTTTAGTCGTTGCTGTGCTAAAAAGCCATTGTGATCCAAAAATAAATATGAAACAGAAAAACGAGAGCAGCATTGTCACATCTGAGTCCCGCAAGGTGTGGGCTTCGTGCAGAGCCTGACAGGCACACACACTATTCACAAAAAAAGTGATTGTGGTTAAGAATAAAATCAAAAGAATTATTCTTATTCTTTTCATATCTGCATATTATTTGTTTCAAACGCTACTAAGATGCAAAGATGCTTATTATGGCATTTAAACCTCATATTTAATAAGCAGAATAAGATGGAACTTCTTTTGATCCAGGCATGCAAGAAAAAAATTATTCAATTTTGGAGCTATGTGGAACTTCTGGCCTAGGGAAGACTGATAGAGAATACACTTTGTAATAATATTTACAAAAAATAATTGAAAAAAAAATAATTTGGGTTACATACTCACAGGACTGTATAACAGCTGGTCCTGTGAGTCAAAGGAGAAGCCGTAGTGTTTTCCAAAGGTCAGCAGAGATTCAGATGGCCTGGAAATTTACTGAGCTCGCATCATGGGGATTTCTACATTCTGAATTTTGGAAAGTTCCCAACATATATAAGACCTAGGGCTAGATAGCTCTGCATGCTTAACCGTCTCCACATATTTTTGGCCTTGCCAGTGCCCTAGCACTTAATTACCCTTTTGGGATTGTTCTTCCCTCTTAAGGTGGTACAGTCCCTGTCATATGTCACTGACCAATAATTGGGTAAACCTGAATGAGAAAGTTTAAAACATCTTAAGAGACATTTCATTAATTGTTAAGAAAACAATAAGGCCCAGGTCTTTCAGAGTTGGCCAAAGTTTGGAAGCAACACCACAACGTATATGAAAGGGACCATGCTTGCTGTTGCAAAATATATGGAACAGGAAGCTAAAAAGGGTTAGAGAAAACAAGCCTTCAGGAATTCAAAGGGGTCTTCATGATATCTCACCAAAGCTCAAATGTTCTACTGGGTAAAAGACCAAGAGAACAACATCGAATGCACGGGCTGATTTTTCAGAGTTGAAACTCAAGTGGAGGTCAAGGGATGAGAATTGAAATGTTTGTCTGGTCACCAAATATATCTAACTAAACAACAGAGAATTGCCTGGAGAATGTGTTGAAGCTTTTTGGTTTGTAAATGAGCAATAGAAAGAATGAAATATAAAATATCAAAGTCCCATTCTTAATTGCAAATATGTAAGCTGATGTAATGTCCAAGATGCAACACTTTCTGTGCATTCATTCATGAACAATGGTTTATTAAACAGGATATATGAAGCACCCCATCAGGTACTCCAAGAACCCATCAGCACCAGAGGCCTGGGCTTTGTCTTCAAGAACTTAGAAAACCCTGTAAACTTAGAATATTAAGTATCAAAAGAAGACAATGCCAGATATGTCATTAGCTTGCCTGTATATCATTAAAGGGCAGATGAGTGGTTTAGACAATAAGCGTCCAGAGGTAGATGGCTAGTCTTATATGTCAGTGGAGTAGGCTGTGGTAACTAATTGTCTGAACAAAAAATATCCAGATTATTTCCAGGAAAGTTTTTTTTTAACATGTGATTGGCAATAGATGCTGAGCAAAGCAGATCATGCCATAGCGTGCATGGGCCTCATCCAATCAGTTGAAGGTCTTAAGACTAAAGACAGATTTCCTGAAGAATTGATTCTGCCTCAAGACTGCAACATAGAAAGTTAGCGTAAGTTTCTGCCCCATGAATCTTGGAGTCAGGACTACTCTTTACCTAAATTTTTAGCTTACTGATCTGCTCTACAAACTCCCTACTTGCCAGCTCCCCAGCATTATCTCTCATTATACAGATAAAATACATAAATGTATAGGAAGAGAGATAGATATGGAGTAGATAGAGATACATCTGTATCTCTACCTTTGGTTTTCTTTCTCTGCAGAATGCTGAATCATGCATGAAGTCATAATTGAATGGCAGAGAGAGAGAGAGAGAGAGAGAGAGAGAGAGAGAGGGAGGGGGAGAGAAAGAGGCAGAGGGAGGGAAGGAGGGAGAGAAAGAGAGAAAGAGAGAGACGGAAGGAGGGAGGAAGGGAGGGAGGGAGGGAGAGAGAGAGAGCTCTTCAAGAAGGTCCATAAGAGCAGAATTTACATCAAGATGAGCTTCTTTTCTCCCATGTTCACTGATAAGGGGTAAAGTAGCATTACCTAAAGCAAGATGTGGCCACCTGACCTGCGATGAAAGATAAAATAGATGAAAAAAAAAAAAAAAAAAACAACTTCCGGGCATCCTATTCCTATTCTACGCTTCTAGGGTATGATTAAGCAAGTCATGGTGGCTATACTTAGAACTGAACACTGAAAAAAGTCCTGTCCAAGTTCCTGGCTCTTGCAAATACTATTTAATAAGTGGCAGAGATAGACAGGAAGAAAGGCATCTCTGTCCCATGCTCTACAGAGTTCATGTCAGTCCATCCTCAGGCCTACTACTTAGAGAAAAAGAAAAAACATGATCTTAACTGAAAAGGCAACAATCTAGAAAGATACATTCTGAAATAATGGGATCCTTGTGATCTACTTTGGAGATGATTTGCTCCATATTTCTCTTATATGTACCTGTGGGTCTTTTTTAAGTTACTGTTAACATTTGTGGGGGGTTTTTGTGGGTTTTTTTTTTTGGCTCTATCATAATTTAAAATTTGTTACTTTTTTTCTTGACTCTGTATATTCCCTGAGAATCAGCAAAAAAAAAAAAAAAAAAAAAAAAAGTGCACCCATTAGGAAATAAATATAAAATATGACTAGGAATCCAAAAAAAGAGATAGCTCAGTGATAGAAAGATGCCCCTACTTATTAATAATCAGATAAATTCCAATTGAAACAAAAACAGCCACAAAAAGGTGGTCAACTAAATACAAGTACTGGCTGTTATATAGGTATCTAGGAATCACACGTCATTATGGCATAAATTTCTACATCACTCTGAGATGGAGTTAGAGAAATCAAGCATGCAAAAGCTGTGCAATTCTCACACAGGTCCATCCTTGGACAAAGCACCCCTCTGGTATTTGTGGAACATTTGAGAAGGAATAGAAATGGAAGCCCACATAGGATATGACTGAATTGGTTAAAATGATCAGCTAAGTAGAAATAAAGTCCTAAATCCTACCTTGGAAGATATGCATTCATCGTAGCTTGGAAAACTCAGTTTGAACTAGTAATTCTCAGATCCTTGGGGCCACCCTCAATGTAGCAAAGTTGGCAAAATGGAACAACTACTAGTGTACTACTGCACAAGATATCACCCAGGGTCTGGATCCATTTACAAGAAATGTCCAGAATAGACAAATCCATGGATACAGAAAGTTCTTTATGGTTGTTCAAGACTAAGGGGAAACTGGAGGAGAAGTGATACCTAAAAGCCATAAGGCTTCTTTCTGGGGTGAAGATTTTCTAAAATTGACCATGATAACAGATAAATAAAATGAGTAGATTTCTACCACAGAATGCTGTGCTAGCACCTAAAAGCAAAGGTGAAGTATGTAAAAAATATAGATCTTTAAAAGTCTTAGAAAAAGAAATCAGTAATGTTCTTCCTTGAGTTTTCTTATGTTAGAGTTGATTCGTCCCCTATTTCTCATATATGTATGTGAGTTCCCTTTTTAAAACTTAACTGTTGCTAGGCAACCTGGACTCATTCGTTACTAATTTCACAAAAGTATAAATAAAGGACAGTTTTGCTGTGAAAAAAGGGGGAAAGGGAAAAAAATAGGTATACACAAGAGAGTTAGGATAGATATACAACTACTTTTTCTTAGTTCACTGAGAATAAAAGTTTGTACTAGTATTGTTTAGACAAGATATCAT
>NDGN011363132.1:0-17151 GCA_002564285.1 Tympanoctomys barrerae | reverse complement strand
TTGAACTCAGGCCCTTGAGCTTGCCAGGCAAGTGCTTATTCTACTGAGCCATCTCCTTGGCCCCTTTCCAAGCAATTGGAAGTCTCAAACACTGCTGTGCGATGGTGGCATCAAAAAATGGTACAGTGGCTTTACGGAACAGCAAAGCTTCTTCTCAAACTAGTACACACTTATCATGTGATTCAGTAATGCCACTTTTGAGTATTTGATGCAGAAAAAATGAAAACATACACTCACCATGGCCTAGAGGTGCATGCTTATAGCAGCTTTAAAAGTAATTGCCAAAATGACAGCAGGTAAGTTCATTAACAGATGAATGGACAAACAAACATTGGTACATCTATGTAGTGAAATATTGTTCTTCTGTAATACAGACTATTGATATACACAGCTGGGAATCCCAATGCACAATAGCAAATGAAAAAAAAAACTGAATATAAAAGACTGTATCTTTCTATTTATATGACAATCTGGAAAATTCAAAATTATAGACAAAATGTATCAATAGTTTCTAGGGTCTTCTTATGAAAAGAAAATAACTACAACACAACATATTTGAAGAGAATTTGGCAGAACTGTGTTATATATTAATGTTCTGTTGGTTACTGTATGCTTTGTCAGAATTGACAGAAATGTGTTTATTTTTAAAGGTAATAAAAAATAGCAACAAAAAATTGGAAATGATACAGAATTTGCTAAGCAAAATAATATTAATTTAACAACATTTGTTGTAGTGCATAGTCATAGTGTTGTCTTCAACTTAGTTGTTCCGATTACCATATATGTGCACTCAAAATTGGAAAAAGGAAGAAAAAGGTTGTAAGAAATTAAGAAAGAAAGAGTTGAAAAAATGAAAAAAGATGACACAAAAATAAGCATTAACTGCTTCTTTCCACAGATCAGCAGAAATCCACAGCACAATTTTCCAAGCCATCCTGCAGACATACATGGACATATCTCTTCCCCCATTCCTCTCCTGTCCTTCTCATCTTACTAATTCCTTCCTTTTTAATATACTCATTTCCTGTTCACAGTATCTGTTCTAGCCTTCAGTCTTTCAGCTTCTCACATGAGGGAAACAATACAATGTTTGCACATGCCTTAACATGATTATCCAAGAAGAGTTACCTATAGTCCTAGAAAAATAAGATTATGATAGAATTCTTTCATGATAAAATACTCTTTTCTTCACTTCTCATTTTTTGGTCATAATTTTGAACAAAAAATATACCTATTTATTTGTTGTTGTCATTAAGGATAGATAATCCGGGGAGTATAAGCATAGACAATTATTTGTACTTTTGTTCAAAAAGTTGCCAACAAGAAACAAGTAGTGTGAAAATTGTTTGCAAAATTGAAAATTTTCTTACCCAAGAGAGTGCTTTTCAATTCAGTAGGAAAAGAATAACTTTTTAAACAAATGATACTGAAACAACTGAGGATCCAGAAGGAAAAAGAATGAAGTCAGATCTCCACTTCATGTTGGAGGCAAATATTATCTTGAAACAGATCAATACCTGTGGAAAATGCAGGTGTAAATACTTAAAACTTTGGATTTGCCTGTGTTTCTTAGATGTAACTCTAAAATATAAGAAAAAAGAGATAAGTTGGACTTCATCGAAACTTAAAAATTTGGGCTTCATGGGACACCATTACCAAAGAGCAGAGATAGCCTAATGAACAGGAGAAAATATTGACTGACTGTGTATCTGATAAAGAAGTTCCTTGTAGAGCATAGGAAGAATTCTTACAAGTCACCAATAAAAATATAAATACTCCAATTTGAAACAGGCAAAAGAAGGATACACTTGAGTCTTTTGTAGGAAAATGTGTGTACCTTGAGAACACAAATTGGACCTACAAATTTAAATATCACATTGTTTATTTCATATGACTAGACCAAAGCATAAAGTGTAAAATAGAAGATAGATATGGGAACTTGTCTTTTACACAAGGGAAGAGAACCAGGAGATAGTGGGGAGGAAAAGGAAGGAAAAAGAATTAAGATGTATTATTTGCATGCAATAATTCTCTGTGAGGCATTCAATCACTTTGTACTACAAAACTGCACTAATAAAGAGAAACTGATAAAAAGGTAAGATTGTATAGCAAAATAATAATAATAATAAAGTGAGTGAAAGATTCAGATAGACGTTTTTTCAAATAAGACACATAAATAGTATATCAACAAGTAACAAGATAATGACTGTCAGTAGTCATCAGTCAAAATCAACACAAAACTTCTATGAGGTAAAACACCACACCCAGTAGGTTCATTGTAACTAAGATGATAGGCAATAGCAAGTGTTAGTAAAAATGTGGAGAAATTGCAATTCTTAGATATTGCTAGCAACAGTGTAAAATAATGCAGCCCCTTGAAAAGTTAGGCATTTCTTCGAAGATTGACCCAGCAATTCTATTTCTAAAGAACTGAACACATATGTCCCCAGAAGCCCATTTATGGATGTTTATAGTAGCGTTATTAATAATAGTCAAAAAGTGGGAACAACATCAAATGTCTGTCAGTTGATGAAAGGATGAACAAAATTTGATATATGGGTACAAAGGAGTATTACTGGCAATAAAAAAGGGCACAGTATTGACATATGTTATAACATGGATGAATCTTGGAAACATTATAAAAAATGAAAGAACATGCTTAGTAAAGACCATGGATCGTATGATTTATTTATTTGAAATGTTAAGAACAGATAAATCCACAGACAGAAAAGTAGATTAGTGGTTGCCAGGGTCCAAGGAGACTAGAATGAGGACTGATTCTATGGAAACAGGGTTTCTTTGGGGGTGATGAAAGTGCTCTTGAGCTAGTAGTGATAGTAGCACAACTTTATGCATATTCTAAAACTGAGTGAATTACACACTCTAGAAAGGTGCATTTTGTGGTATATGTACTCTTATCTCAATAAAAACAAAAGGATAAAATCAATGAAAGAGTAGGGAAAGGAACAAAAGGGACTTGGGGGCAGAGCATATGTAGGCAACAGATAGACTGAGGTGCTGAAGAATCAGTGTCAGCTTCAGGGTTTTCTAGCTATTCACTCATCCTAAGAGCAATGGGGCATCACGAGGTGGGTGTTTCCAGGCCACACTAGTTGCTTGTCATTCTTCCTATGTTTAGACTAGCTTGGGCTCAGCCCCTGTCCTCCACAGCCCCACAAGCTGCCCATTTTTATTTCTGCCACTCACAGACATATCCCTCACAGTGCCTATACTGAACATATTTGGGTACACATATTCTATATTATCTCCTCAATTATCAAATCTTAGGGAAAAGGACTACTCCCTCACGTGCTAACCAAATCACTTAGATGTGGAAGATGTCTCTAACTGTTGTACTATGAAAATCATAAAGTCGGTCCAACTTATGCTCTATGCATCTTCCTTCCACAGTTCCTTCTCTGTAGTGGCATGAGGTTCCTTGACTTCCTCCTTGACATGTCTCTCATGACCTGAGGGTCCTCGTGACACTCCAAGAGGGACCAGTTGCAGCACTTTGTCCTTCTCTGTGGCACAGTGCCTTTCAGTTAGGCTGACTCTCTCCCTATCATACTGCGTACTGAAGATTACAAATGAACTTGTCTGTATGTGAACACAACAAATCTCATTTATATTTAACTATCCGAGTTGAGTTGTGGTTGAATAGTTGGCAAAATGATACACTTTGAGAATGTTTTATTAAAGTTTAATTAATTTTTACTTTGCAGTTTTCTGATTTTAGAGACATCTTTTTTTTTCCAGTTTCCAAAAATAATTTTGCAGGCTCTTGCAAAGAATGCAGGTCCAAGATATTATGTTACCCTAGGCAGCATGTTGGGTGGAAGCTCTACTGGTAGGCTGTATCAGGAAACAGATGGGGGAGCACTTGGGGAGCAAAACATTTCCCCTAACCCCCAAAATTTCTCCTTTAAGTGAGTTTCTTCACTATACCCATGGCTTGACTGTGCCTGTCTTTTAAACTAGCAATCAGGACCCTGGATCCTCACTTCAAAGACCCTTAGTGCCAACCCTGCTGCCACTTCCAGGGTCCAGTGATACCTGACAGTGGCATGGAAGTAGGACACACAGTTGTTGGCGAAGATTAGGAGAGATCGATGAATACAGACGCAGATTCATTTCCAACTGCTGGGCTAATCAGCTGGTTTTTGCAAGCACTTTATTCCCTGTCATATCAGCTGCAAATACCTGCTCAAATGTTCAGAATCAGCCCTGCACCAGCCCAATAGATTACATTACTTGGCTTTCTTTAGGAGGAGAAATGGAAAAGACCTTTGCCCCCACCTATTAAAGGAATGGCAGCAAAACCGAGCAAAATAACAACTGTTGCAGATCCTGACAGAGAGAAAAAGCCTGCCTGCTGGATTCAGATAATACTTTCAAGAAATTAAATGACTGTACATATCAGCATGAGCCGTGGTCTCCAACCTGTTGGCTCCCACTACCAAGGGAACCCAGAGAGATGATAAAGCTTTTGCTTTGCTGATACCTTGGGAAAACAAGTAATAAGAAACCATCCCTGGGAAGGCTAGAAGCATTAAAGGCAGGGAAGACTGGAACAGACTGACTGTGGGTGTGTGCTAATTGGACTTGGGGGCAGTGGGACATCCCTTCCTTGGGAACTTACAGGAAGGCGTTCATCCTTTCTAAAGCCATGCACCTACAAGAAACCAGGAATATGATTTTCCCTCTCTCCTCTATTGATATAAAGGGAACACTAAGACTCAAAGGGAGAAAGTCACATAGGCAATGTGGCTGAGAATCAATAAAGCCAGTCCTAAAACTCACGTGCCTTGAATCCAGCCCAAGACTTTTACCATGGTTCAGAGCCACTATGACTGACTTTACAAGGCCATGTGAGCTTGCAAACCCATGAATGCTATAGAGAAGAGTGAGCCTGTTGGTCATTTCTTACCTGAAGTCATTCTCTATGGTTCTAAGTTGTCAGTCATTGGCTGTAGTTCCCCATAAAGTCCACAGGAAAGGCAGCATAAGCATATGACCTGCATACCACAGTTTGAAACATGGAGGTCATCTGCTCAGGCCTGGTCAGGAAACTGATGGAGTACAGTGCTACTGTAAAATGATACACTTTGGCATTTGAGAAAGGAATAGAAGTAGAAAGGTCTCTTGTGCTTCTGCCCTCCTTTCCTGAAACAGGCCATGGAAAGAATTCTATGAATCTCCATGTGACAGATACCATTTCTATACCCAAAGGATGGAATGTCTTCATCACTGAAGACACAGAGTCATAGAACAGTCAGAATCTCTGGCCTTGCTAAAACCCCTGGATTTATCACTGTGAGATCATTTGTCTTTGTCCAGTCTCACTCTTCACAGTTGTCCACTCTTCACCAAACCTAACACACATGGTGTCCCTGTTTTTTTGGGTCTTCATTCCTGAAGGCTCCTATGTCATGTGCTCTCCTAGCATGCTGGCGGCCTTAGGTTCAGTTGCCTAAACCAGGGAGACAGAGAGGCAGGGGAAATGGAAAGGAAGAGAGAGATGGAAAGAGAAAGGCAGAACAAGGGGAATGTTAATAATCTGTCTTTGACTGTAGGGGTCTAGTGATGAGCAAGAAATTTCTTTTTCTCGTCTCCAGAACGCACTGAAGGTCTTTGAGAAAGCGGTGGTTTTCCCAAGGCAGGAAAGCAGGAGTGTGACACCAAGCAAAACGAGATAGTTGCTCTGATGGTTCACTTGAGCCAGCCCACCCTCTGCCCCAAGGCCCTTTCCAGAAGCAGGAATCCCATAGACCAGTCCTGGTTTCAGTCCGGTCCTGCAGTTTCCACATTTGAAATGAATGAGTGAGAGACAATAGATTCACATGGGTCTCTGGTTTATTTTAAAGAACTCCAAACTTTCTCTCAATCCTACGACTTTGTAGTTGTCACCCTGCCTTCCTGTCCACTGCCTGGTAGGAACTGAGATCTCTGTCTCCTATTTGTCACTCATATTTCTCTCTTCAGCCACACTTGGGCTTCTGTCCTACTACACCACTGAGACTTTGATAAAGTCACCAATTGCTGTTACATGGCCAAATATGAGGTCATTTCTCTGTTTTTATTTTGAATTTTCAGTAGTATTTGTGCTAAGTAGTATTTCTTTTTGCTGGAAATACCCTTCTCTTGTCTTGTCAATTCTCCATGTTTTCCTGCCGGTCACCCAGCTATTCTTTTATGCTAAATCCTCTTCCTTATCTCCATTGGCTGAGGTCAGGGCACCGTAGGATCCAATCCATGCCCTTCTCTTCTCCTTATCCATTTTTTTTTAACTATCTGGCCCAATCAAAAGCTTTAAACACCTGCTCCACGTCAACAGCTACCAAATCTGCATCTCCGGAAATAAGACTCATGTCTCAGTCACTTTCTTGTCACTGAGACAAATACTTGACATTCATAACTCAAAAGAGGAGAGGTCTATTTTGGCTTACAGTTTCTAGAGGTTTCAGTCTGTAGTTGGCTGGCTCCAAGGCAGACGTAGCACAGTAGAGGGACCTGCCAGAGAAGAGTGACTCACCTCATGGTAGCGAGGAAGCAGAGTCCAGGGAGGAGGTTTGAAGGCAGATTGATCCATCCATGTCATTCCCGTGGTGATCTATCTCTTTTTAAAATTATTTTTTTCTTCATGATGCACCTCTGACTGACCTATCTCTCTTGACCAGACCCTATACCCCATCAACCAATCATCTCCCAAAGTCTTGTCTTTGACTTCATGAAGCTTTGAGGGAACATCTAGGTACAAACCATTGCCTCTCATGCCAGATTTGGCTTCTAAGTGTTTACTCCTTCTTTCCAGATACATAGTTCAGGATCATCTTGAACTGTACATGGCCAAAGAGCAAACCTTGATTCCTTATCAGGCCTCTTCATCTCAATAAGCAATAGTACTGCCCATTGCCCAGCTCACACCAAAGAGCTAAGGTTGTCCATCATTCCTTTATTTTCTGTTGACCTAAATAACATACCCAGAGTCTACATAGATTCATGAGTTTATTTGGGATGAGCAGAGAGAGTTCTGCATTGGGAATACATACCATAGCAAGCTACGCACAGATTCAAGAAACTTGAGGCAGTGGAAGTCTTTAAGGCCAAATACAGACTATTTCATTAGTTATTTTAATACAGGAATTCTTGGCCATAGGATTAAAAACAAGCATGTTCTTTTTTGTTTTGTTTTGTTTTGTTTGAGACAAGGTCTCACTATGCAGTACAGGCAGGTCTTGAGCTCACTTTGTAGACCAGACTGATCTCAAACTTGCAACAATTCTCCTAAGGATCAAAAGGAGAAAGTTACACAGACCGTGTGGCTGAGTATCAATAAAGCCAGTCCTAGAGCCCAGGTGCCTCGAAACTTGTACCCAAAGTTAAAGTGCTGGGGTTACAGGACTATGCCACCACACCTTTTAGTTGAGGTTTATATTTTGTTCAAAGATCAGTAACAAGTGTGGCACTAGAAAAGCAGAAGAGGCAGCCGCTGGGTAGCTGTTCTTGCAGAAATCTTGTGTAAGGTTAGTGGTCTTTGTGCAAGGCTGTGGCTCTGGGAGAGGCTTCTGAGAAAGTTCTTGCTATGAGGTAATGCTTAGTCACTTTTTCTCATTGCTAAGATATGATACCCATACCCAAAGTTAAAGAAGAAAAGGTTTACTCTGGCTTACAGTATATATAGGTTATAGTACATAGGCAGATGGCTCCGAGGCAGGGTGGCATATCAGACAGGCATGGACAGGAGAAACAGCCCATGGCAGGGCAGGCAGAAAGCAGCAAGCCACTGTTCTACCTTCTTTCTGTTTCCCTTATATTCCATTCAGGATATAAACCTATTGGTTGTTGTCACCATTATTCACACCTAGAGCAATGCTAAACCAACCAGTGGATTAATTTAGTTATTACACACCCTTAATCCATATCCACACACTGTAGATTCAGCCACCTCCGAAAAGCCCTACTATAAGCACATGAAGCTTGCGGGGGGGGTGGGAATCTAGGTATAAGCCGTACCAGGTTCAAAAGTATGAGATCCCCTCCTTCATAACTTCCTAGTTTTATTTATTTACTTAGTTATTTAGTTAGCTAGGACTTGTCATCATACCATTTTGATTCTAGCAGCTTTCCCACTCTTTCACCTCTACCTCCAGACCACTGGCAAGAGTGCCCATCACTAACCCAAAGCTCCTTTTATACTAGGCTGTTCTCTCCGCCTCTGCCCTACCACCCTCATCAGTCCACTATGACCCTCTCGCCAGACATTGTAGTAACTTCCACCCTTCCTGGGGTTTCTGTTTCCTTGCAAATCCTCTCTAACCCATTCTCCTCACACTGTAAATCAGATCAAGTCACTCACCTGCTTAACAGCCTCACCCTACTCCACACACACATGTACATATGCAGCACCCCTTTGCTTTTGGAATAAGAGCCACACTCCTTGGCCTGATTTCCAACAGGCTAGCTGACCTCCCTGATCTCCACCTGTAACCTTGGCTTTCATTTGGGGTAAGCCATTTTGGATGCAGGGTATTGTTTTGGTCATTCCCCCTAGATCTTCACATGTAGGCTCTTGCCTTAAGGTCACGCTCTCAAAGACGCCTTCCCTGGCCACCAAACTAAAATTGTCTTCTGTATCACCCTAAGTTTCTACATCTCACTTGTTATTATCTGGAATTTTTAATGCTTATCTATTATTGTCTCTATCTTGTATCACTGAATATATGCTCCTAGGAGGAAGTAACCTTTTCATTTAATTCATTGCCACATCCATAATATCTAGATTACTATGTGGTGTATGCCAGGTGGAGTGATTAGTGCATATTTGTTGAATGAATGAATAAATTAATCCATGCTAATTTTGAGGAACACAGTTTGAAAATCTTGATTTAAGATGTATTCAGAAACTAATGTTGAGAACTACTATGCAAGAGATCCAGTGTATTTCTTGAGAAAGATAAAGGAAATGAATCACCATTTCTAAAAATTGGGGAGGACAATGCTTACCCTAATGGAAGAAATCCCTAATGGCAGAATGGTAAATCCTGTGACAAGTATTTAAAAGATATGGGCCAGTTAGGGCTCTTTGCCAGACTGTTCTGATAGCAAGAAGAACAGTCTATTTATTTGCTTCTCCATGTTGCTAGGCCCCACTTTGAACTCAACAGCTGGGAGATAAAGTACCTTCTATCTTCCTTGAAAGGAATCAATAGTAAGAATGAGTATTTGGCTCTCTCCAAAAGGTCAGTTTGACACCTGATTTCTCAGGCTACTTTCTTGATCCCTCCTTCCTATTAATGGTGTAACCTTCTTTTTCCTGGCAGAGAACTTTCAAATAACAAATTTGTAATCTGATTCTGAGGAATACAAGGATTAAGATGCTATTGCAAGACTCACTTGACGTGGCCTCTAATAGGATGAAACACAGGCTCAGAGCAAGGTCTGTGGTCCCCAGGACATGCATCTGCACACACACATGTGAGTGTCAGCCCAAGAAACTGTAGGCAGAAATATGGGTAAGCAGCAAATCTGGCTCCACAAATGGAAGGATTCTCTTTGCGTGCACGACATGGCTGGAGATGTAGCCCATGGGCCCAGGGGAGGTTGCACTGAGGCATACGCCAGGTTGACACATGTGTTGGGTGCATGATACACATGTAAGTACACTTGTGTGTGAGCTACAGATTGTTGGCCAAGAATCTGTAACCCAGTAACCATGTAAGTACAAGAATCACTTAATTTTCCTCACCTGTAAACTGAGACTACTAACCAAGCCTTATGCATGTTAACTGTTTGTCACTAGGATTAAACACGGAAAGAACTTTTTTTTTTTAAAGAGCAGAATTTATTTACTCAGGAAAGAAAGCTTCTGTCTGAAAGAAGGACAGAAGGGGGATCTAAGTGGGTTTCCCTAGGTATCTACTGTTTCTAGGGTTATTTCTAGAGCAAAACTGTGTGGTGAGGTGGGTCTAAGGTGGAAAATGTGGGAACTCGCATATGAGGTGGGACAAAACTATGGTACCTAAACGAGTCCTAATCCAGAGCGTATGAAGAAAAGCAAACTCTTACCTCTGTCCAATAATCTGGGTGGACAAAACAATGGAGGTTAAGAGCAAAATATGTTTATTGGGGAAAGAAAGCTTCTGTCTGAGAGAACAGAAGGGGGGCCTGAGTGGGTTGCCGAAACTTTTTTTTTTTTTACTGGAAAGCTCCCCACTTTTGAGCTATGTTGCAAATATACTTCCATTAATCCCAGCCCACACATGTGCCTAGCACCTGCATGAGGTGTTGCCCAAGCCAGCACCCCTGCCTTTTGGTGCAGAGATGCCATGCTGTAAGAAAACCTGATATACAAAACCCAAAGTCTCGAGATACACAATTAGCCTTTGGGGGTGAGGTTACCAAGGGCAGGTTGGGATCCTATGGTTTGGAAAACATCTTTTCCCCCTGGACTAGTGCCCCACCCCTATCCCATACCTCCCACCTCTCCCAAAGCCGGTGGGGAGGACACAGATTATCTTTTTTATTCTTTCTTTCTTCTCTCTCTCTTTTTTTAATGAATAGAATGGGCTGTGGGCGCCTGGCAGGCCCCATCTGTCTGCTGCCCCAACTCAATTTGATTCTCATTCACCCGCCTTTGTTTGCCTCCCATTTTTGATCAGTCAACTCGAGGGGGGGTAGGAATGCAAGGGCTTAATGTTCTTCAAGGCTTGGCAGAGTCGCGACCCCCTGCTGCTCGCCCACCCTTGCAGCAGTCCTATGCTGGAGGTGAGTGTCTGCGGCAGTGCAGAGTCCTGGCTGCTCAGCACACTTCAGTGGCAGTGAGGCCCCTTGCTTTTCAAGACCTAGGGCCTGTATATCTGCAGCCGGCGTGGGCAAATTGAAATGTACCTCCCAGTATCAGGTGCTCCCGCTGGAGGGGTGGAAGAGGTGCAAGTGGGATCCCATTGATTTCTGAATAGGTGGGAACTACAAGGATGGAGGTTTACCCTTTTTTCTTTTTTTAATAGAAAAGATAGTAGAGAAGTCTCAATTTAAAAATTCACCCCTAATTGCACAGGCGTACTTCTAAGACAACTTTGGAATTTTCCTATGACCTCTGGGTTGCAGTTTTATTTTGTTTTAAACATTGCCATCCTGCGAGAAAAGGGACCTAGGGAACTTGAGAGCTGAGGAAACTTGCTGAAGTGTCACCAGTCCATTTTGTAGATGGCAGGGAAAAGAGCTGAGGACTCCACTCCTGACCCACAGCTGACCACTACAGATGAGGTTAAGGTTATGAGAGCATGAAGCAGTTAATCATCTCCCCAGGGACCCTAATAGTTTACCAAGATTTAGAAACACAGGTGCAGGTTGAGCAGGGAAAGAATGCTCTAGCATCCTCCCAGGAGCTGCACAGATGCCCAGTCAGACACCAGCAGTAAGATTTATTCAGAGCCCTCTACTGTGGTCCAAGCTAGGGAGGACCAGAAGGGTGTAACTGAAGATCCTCTTAATCTGATCAACAGAGCTGTGTTGCTGGCAATGAGGACAGAATACATTGCTGCCCTATGGAGGACAGTACCGTGCACTCTTGTATCTTTCTTGGTGTACAACTTTACATGGGTCACAGTTGGCATGAGCTGGGGCTAAAACCCCAAGGCTTCCTGCTTAGCCAACCACCCCTCGGGAGCCTGGTCTTCAAGGGAGTTCACACAGCTCAAAGAAATGTGATATCAAGTACAATGACTCCAGGAGGAGAGGCACACAGAGGCAAGGGAAATGTGTCACAGCAAAAGGGGAGACTGCTTTGAGCTCATGATAACAGAGAAAATTTGAGGGGAAAGAAACTGTTTGCGTGAGTATAAGCAAGTGTGGAGGCCTAGGGGAGGGAGAATAGGGACTTTTGTAGAGTACTGAGTGAGAGCAGAAGCCCATAAAAGTCAAATATATTGTGGATGTTAACTGGAAAGAGATCCACGAGACTGGACCACAGCAGGTACTAAAGGGATGATGTGGGTGACATGGGGCAGGGGAAACCTCAAGTAGGAGCTGTGGGGCTCTACTGAGGGCCATGGAACGCCAAAGTAAGAAACATGAGTGTTAGCTGAAGCAAGGTCAGGGACCCACTTACTCACTGAGCATGGTTGGGAAAAATGTCTCTGCACACCAAGACAGAATTTCTCACATGCTTATGGGTGGTTGTGATTGATAAGCACAAAATGCTCTTAAAACATTATCCCATCCTTAGGGTCATTTGGTCATTCTGAAGTTTCTTCACTGATGGGTGCAACCCTCAATTGGTATCTTTAAGTGTTTGTATGTGAAAAAACATTCTTTACATGCAAGGATCTTAAGTGCCTCCTGAGAGTGTCGTCTGAGCCCCTCTTATGCTTTGAGGAGGTACAGAAAAGATGTTCCCACCTCCAGCAGACAAAGCTGCAAGGTGTTAGCTGGAAATGACATGAGACAAGGAAGAGCAAAGCACCAAACCCAATATAATGTAGGGGTCAAATGCATGCTTCAAACAGCACGGTGGACATTCAGAGAGGAAATGTCTGTGGGTGAGTTAATAGGATAGAGTTTATGGGTAACATGGGATTTGATTTATCTTTAAAGAATGTGTTGTAATAGAATAATAGCTAGATGGGTTCATGGCACACATGCTTCTAGCTAATTGTCTATTTGTGTTCATATGCTTACTTATATTTTCATTTTCTGAAATTAAAAAAATGTGCACACAATGATGGAGGATAATATAAGACAGGCTTATATACCCACTAGTTATTAGTTGTAGTTATTAATTGTGTCTCATTATCATTTTATTAAATAATAAAAACGAAACAGTTTCAGTACAGCTGACATCTCCCTTTCTCTCTTCCCACTTCCTCTCTTGCCAGGCGTGTGTGAGCCAGGCCCAGGCCACCATCAGTAATTTGATGTGCCTTGTGTTGGCCAATATAAGTGTGAATAATGAGCATATTATTTGCCAGTTTAGGTTTATTTTTGTACTGAGCTATGTGTTAAGGTTTTCTTCTTACCTGCAATGTGGTGTTGTGTCTCATGAACACTGTACAGTTTTCCTGAAAATACGGTCACAGTGAATGCCTTCTTGACTACTACTTTCACAAGTAGAGGGAGAAGGCAGAATTTTGGATTTGGGGCTGTGCTAATTCAGCTTGCTCACCCCCATCAATTTTAATCAGACAATATTTTAAAATCTGATGAATAGGGAATGGATTGTGTGCTTGTAAGCACATCTCTCTTTTTTTAAAAGCATGTTACATTCAAAAGAATCTACTTTAATCAGAGATGCAAACACATCACAGGTTTCAGCAGTAACATCAGAAATAGCAACATACTTTCATTGACTAATGCTTAGGAAAAATGCTTGACTTTGAAGAAAAGAGGTAAAGGCCAAGGTAATTCCTAAATAAGAAGGTCGTTCTTCTAAGATATTAATACCAAGTATTGATTGGACATTGGCCATTGTAAATATGTGCATATCGTAGACCAACTTTCTCTTTGACTTGGGATTTATGGCATCAAATGTACGGATATAGGTATCTATATAGGTATTGGTGCCCTTTTTCTTATGTATCTATATGTACATGTATCCAATGTATGCACACACCAAACATGGTATTCAGACACGTTGTTCACCGAAGGTATGGTTGAGAGTACAGCTAGAGCACATCAGTGAAGCCTGCTATTGCTCCGTTCTTATGGGCCTGCTACACACAGATGATACCATAGCTGTTATGGAGCTAGCTGTATGCTTTGCTGACTTTGTCACTTTGTGGGTGTTTCCTCGGATCCACAGAGCATTATATCAGAGTTCTGCTACTGAAATTCCTCTTACGCATTAGAACTTTAATAATTCTAGGAAAAATAAGATATTTTCCTGCTACCTGCTTTTTGTCCAAGTATAAGTTCACTTGTTATTTCTTTATAGAAAAGATGGTTTCCCTGAACTAGGATAAGGGATAAGCTTTGAAGCCAGGGCAGTAGGCCAGGGAAGGGGAGAGAGGGGTATCCTTAGAGTTAAACAATCTGGAACTAGACAGGCATGGGCCTCGCAGGTGGCTCAGAGGCCACATAGCCCAGTAGAAGGTAACCATCACTTGTGGCTTGCAGCAGATGGACAATGCTCCAGCTAAAGGAGATACTGGACCACAGCAACTCCCTCCAACGACTTTCCTACGCAACACTGATGAGAAAGCCCTGAATTTGTTTTCCTAAGTGAAAACAAGTCCACTACCCACAGTTCTCTGTGATGCACCCAAAGTTCAAACAATTAACACTGCTGGATGGAAACATGCCCAGCAGTAGAAGCCACATAAGTAGCAAGGTCAATATTTAAGTTTGCAAGTCATCCACCCTGGAAGAGGGCAGTTCTGCCTGAAATCATACATCTTGGGACCTGAGGTGTGTTCTTTTCTTTCAAGGTGTCTCCACATCCATTATCTCTGTTGATCCTCACAATATGCGGGTGAGATCAGTTGGAAATACACTGAGGCCCTATTTGGCAGAGGTTAAGTGGCTTTGCTGAGGTCGTGTATTCTAGCAGCATGACAAGCTTGGAGCTTGCACCTTAGGTCTAGGACATTTGGAATGCCACTACCAGACAGACACATGCACAGGTCCATGCACATAACAAAATCCAGACTTGTAGCATTTTTTGGTAAGGCATCTGTACAACTGGGGCTTTCTTTGAGGGCAAAGAGTGTTTTACACCTCTGTGAATCCTCCATTTAGAACAAAAAAAAAATAATTCTCTTCCAAGTTGAGCCTTTTCCTTTTCTTCTAGGGAGAAAAATCATTTCTGCTAGGGGTGAAAGATTTTAGAATCAATAAATTTTACCATGCAAAACCTCAGGAAACCCACATACCAGGATAGATTGGACCTCTAAATATGGCCTAAATACAGAGTTCTGATCAAATATAAATGGTTTAGTTGTTATCTTCCCAACACTTGTCACAGACCAGCCATTCTACTGAATGAGCTGCTTCAAGAGTCATTTTCCTGTCACAACTGTTCAACACAGTGGTGTCACTATCCTAGCACCACAAACATCCTTCAGGAATGTGTGATAGCATCATAAGTTGCCTCCATTTTCCCCCTCAGCACCAGCTTCTTCCAGAAGCCTTTCCATGTTCTTAGGCCATCTTGCTTCACCACCCTTTCCTGCTGTCTTCATTTCACCTACTTTTGGCCAGCCCCCACTCCCGTATCCTGAAACTGGAATGTAGGATGGAGTAGCTAAACAGAAGCAGAAGCTAAAGCTAGTAGTTGGAGAAACACATCAGTCTCAAGAATCACTGGGAACCCAAGGTAGGTTAAGATGGAACAAGAAGTGCTCTGATGCCCACAGAAGGCAAGGCCAGGGTCACTGCATAGAGGAGGTGGCCTAGAGGTGGGCTCTGAGGAGTCAATAGAAAGACAAGGACTTCTCTTAGACAGCTTCTGCTCATTTTTCTCTGGGCAGGTTCTTGTCAGGCTTCTATCCTCTCATCTCCAGGATCCCTGTTGCTTCTGCTCTAATCTCAGAGATAAGAAATTTAGTAGCAGCTGCTCTTTCTGTTTTCCTTTCCTTTCAAAGGCCAGAAAAAGAAGAAGATTGGGGTGCGCAAAGCCTTCCTGTAAAGCCCTGGCTGACTGACTCGGAAGAGGATAAATGACTTGGGTCATGGTGCTGCCAGTGTTACACAACTTGTCTGTGTTGGCTTGAGACCTCAGCGATCCCCCTCTAATTGAAATCGTTTTTTCCTGACCTCCTCTGTAAGCCTGGAGCTTGTTGCTTTCTCTGCCAACAAAGGGGCTGTGGAGGTTGGAGGAAATTCTGGCTGGGAACCTGAGCTGCATACTCCACATTCATCTTGTGGCTGTAGGCCAGGATAGCATCATTCTAGCCCCCAAGGAACCTCCCTGCTCCAGGTCCCCAGTGGTAGAAGAAGCTCACAACAAGGCCTGAACTGTCCCCCAGATGGCATTCTGGAGACTTGTGAGGGGCCCCTGTTGATTGGCATTAAGGTTTGGGGTGCTGTTTGCCAGGGATGAGCATGGATGCTGGGCATCCTGCCATGTGTGACAAGCCCACATTTTTCTGGCATAACCCTGCAGTCTAGAAATGAACAATGCGCTTATAATGATCTGAGCCTAGACTATTTCACACATGAATCAAAGTATTTTTGCAGCATTATAATATACTCTGGTGCTCTCAAGAAAACAACTACCACGTAAATCAAGGGAAATGGAACTCTTTTTCCAGTTCATCTCGTTAAGTCATTTACCATTGAGGCACATTACAACACTGAATGATGGCAATGTAATACATCAGTATCTATCCATATGCACGCATAGATTTTCATGGGCCCATATAGACACCAATAAGCATATATATTCATATATATCTTCAAATAACCTTTTAACTATTATTTCAAAATGTCAGATAGAGAGCCATTCCAGTAGAACTGAGTTAAATATTTTTCTAGTCTTCAATACAAACTTGCTTGTTATGAGAAGTAAGACTTACTGACTTCCAGTGCAGGTATGCTTCAATTTACATAGAGAAATACAAATCACTTTATTATAAATTACTTTCATTTCATTTTTCTTTATAACTATACTAAAAAGGCTTTGTGTCCTTAGAGCTGAGAACCATAGTTGTTACTTTTCTGGCTCTTAGTGTCCTTCTTAAAAGAAAAGAAATGGAAAAACAAAACCAAAAGCAGACAGCATCAGGGGCTAGCGAGATTGCTCAGCTGTCTAAAGCGCCTGTGTAGGCACACCAAGGCAAAGCACAGGGACTGCCACTCGATCCTGATACCACGTGCCCCCAGGGTGGGCTCAGCAGGCCACAAAACAAACCAAAACCAAAGAACAATCAAGAGAAAAGAAATGGGAACAAAATACAGCTGCTGAGATAAACAATGCTGATGACAGTTCTGACAATTCCTGAAACTGAAGGGAGAGAGGTTGGGATGTCAGAGACGTCTGGATGTGGGGGATGAGTGGAAGCCCAGAGTGGGAGCCTGAAGTGTGTTTTCCAGGTGTGCCATACACAATCCACGGAGATGCTTTTTCTCTTTTAAATTATAAATCAATGAAGAAAGAAAGAGTAAACAGTCTAAGAACTTACTGACTCCTATGATGTGCTACTACTCTGTCAC
>NDGN011363128.1:0-19441 GCA_002564285.1 Tympanoctomys barrerae | reverse complement strand
CTGTGTTTTGCCAAGCTTGTTCCAAGTAGGTGCTTTAGACCCCTGAGCCATCTCACCAGCCCCTTCTCTTCCGTTTTTTTTGGTCTCGTGGGCTCAAGAGAGATGACGAAGGGAAGGTCATCCTTTGGAAAGTGTTGTAAAAGATCCACATGTTGTTCCACCCCTGTGGCTCTAAGGCCTACCACCTTCAGAAGTCGACTTGTGACAAATGTTGCTATCCTGCCAAGAGCAAAAGAAAGTATAACTGGAGGACAAAGGCTAAAATGCAACATGCCACCAGAACTGGTCGAATGAGGCACCTAAAAATTGTATATCGCAGATTCAGGTATGGATTCCATGGAGGAACGACACCTAACCCCAAGAGAGCAGCTGTTGCAGCGTCCAGTTCATCTTGAGAATTGCAGCAATCATTCAAAATAAGTGCTTTGGTTTTAAAGAAAGAACGCTTTCATCTTTTATTTTGCTTAATAGCATACATTTTTCTGCACAGTGAGACCTTGTATCAAACAAACAGCATACATTTTTGCTTTAAGTATATGTTGCTTTTATGACCTAGGAAAAGAACTTTAAAAGAAGAGGGAGCAGAATGAAAGGTAAAAAATAAAGTATAAAGAATGTAAAATAAAAAAGTAGTCGTTACTAGGAAATGAACTCTTCTAATCCTAAAGCTTTAACTGGTCAGATCTGAACTGCTTGGGAAGCCTCCTGTTAACTCTTCTGATTATTCCACTTAGGTAAATACCTACTCAGCCTACATTGGCTGCCTTTAAAGACAAAGACCTGCCCCTACTTTGTCTTTAAGTTGGAAATGGATTTGAGGCCTCAGATGCAATGTCCTCACCCTGAAAGCTTCCATGGGACTCCTCCACTGGCTTATAGCCTAGTCTCTGCCTCTATCAGGAACATGAAACAGAAAAACTGTCTAGGGATTATGGGCTTTAGTCTGGCCACTAAGCACGGGCCCCTAGCCCTTGCCATGCATTGCCCACTCTCTCTATCTCTCCCTCGACCTTCCCCAGGATTCCTCTCCAACATGTCTTTCTTAATTTGCCCAACCCCCAGTTCCAATCCTTCAGTCTTTAGCCACCTCCTTCAGTAGCTCCCTTCTCTCAACAGTTCACAAGAGTTAGCTTTCAGTTCTATCCTGCCACAGAGTATGACTGATCCCAGCTTGTTTTCAGTTTGAGGGAAAGGGGGTTTCATTCTCCTTATTCATCTCTATTCAGCCTAACTTTCACTGGGTTCTGAACGACCTGTAAAGGTGCCTGAGATAACATCTGTGGCTGAGTTCTTGATACAGATGGATAAAGAGACGAAGTGGCCATCCTTTGACCCTACTGCTCCAGGCTAGGGAGGATGGGGTTGGGCTAAGACAGTCAGCCTCTTCCCATTAAGCTAGGCAATACGTGCAGCAGCCCTTCTGTACTGTTTTCCTTGGAGTTGATGATTTTCTTACAGTATGTCTAAAAGGCCAGTAAATAGCCTATAGTTTTTAATGTCATCCCATGCTCCATTCTCTAATACCTGCTTTGTTCATACTAAAAGCAATATTAATTTTCCTTTTGTTTTCACTTCTGAGAACCAAAGCTGGCATATCAGTTGTTCTTAAAAAAATAAAAATAAAAGGTTCAGAACCAATGCAGGGGAAAAAGGCTGCTATGTCTTGACCCTTTGAGATCTAAGGAGCTGTGCTTGTTGGGTAGGGAAAGATGAACCAAAGAGGCTGAGGTCCTGGTGAAATCTGTTTTCTCTGTGTCCAAGGCTAGATCCTGGAGCCTCCTCGGGCTAGAGGATGGATGAGACAGTTTCCTTGGGGGCTAGGAAGGGGTCTCCACTTCAACAACATGAATACTTCGGGCAGACCTATTATAGAACCCCACAAAACAGATAAAGGAGAAATCACAGCTATTCAGTATTGCTTATTATCACCACTAAACTTCTAAAACCTGACTTCCCTCTACTCATGGGCCACAGTCTATTCTGTGACTCCGTTAGTGAAAGACAAACACAAGAATATGATATACAATGCAATTTATTGGGGGAAAAGATGCAACATACTCATCACCAAAGGAACCACACCTCAGGGCATTAAGAGGAGAGAAGTGAGTCTTGGGACATGATGCCCAGATACAGGAAGGGGTCCCTGAGAACCCACATCCTAGGGAATCTTGATTTTTGCCCTCCACCATTGACCCCACCACACTGCCTACCCAGGTAGTACTAGGTCATGCTGGCTTTTGCCCATCAACTCCCAATGAGAGGGATGTGGGCAGAGAAAGATGGCTCAGATGGTCCTTGGGCCCCCAAGTTCAGAGGCCACTGCAGGGATGTTTCAGGGACATTATCATCTCCAACTAGTAGCTGGGCTCCCTGGTCTAGGAGAGGACTACAGATGCAGGAGCCAGGAGTTCAGCCCTTTTCCAGGGGATTTGAGAAGCATAGTGAGCCCTGTGCACCTGTTTATGCCAAGCAGGGATTGGAAAGTGCAGCTGCAGACAGAGAGAGGCAGGTGGGCTTGGAGATTTGGCTGGAGGATCACTTGGAGAGTTGCTGGCTGGAGCTGGTGGTCTTAGAGAAGTGGGCACTGATACTGCCTGCATTATCAGACTTGCAGCCACTACCTACAGAGTTCTGAGTGACATCAGAGCTGAAGCCTGTTCCACTCTGGCTCACAGAGCTGCTGCCTCCACTGCCAAGTCTGCTCCCACTGCTGGGGCTCTGGTAGCCCCTGTTGCTGCCCCTGCCCACACTGCCACTGCCACTGCTGCCTTTTCCATTGCTGCTGCCTCTGGAGCCACCGCTGCTGCCGTTGCTGCTGCTGCCATTGATCCCTCTGAAGCCTCCATGGCTGCTGCCAGAGCTACTGCTGGTGCAGGTGACATTGTTTACCAAAGCTGCAGAAGAGCAAACAGTGCTTTCAGAGAAAGGCCTAGGAGCAGGAAGCCCTCCCTACTCAGGCTCAGCTGCATAACCTAAAGCATCTCTACAGCCTTGGTTTACACATCACTAGAGTGACCTCAGCTCTCTGGTGTCCTTACCAAATAACAGGAACCAGATGTACCCACAGAAATTTCTGGTTCTTCAACCTAGGGCATACCACAAAACCACATGGGCTTGAGTTTTGGCCCTTGACACTGCCCCTTACACAAAGGACAGACTATGGCCATTCCAGGGACCCTAGCTGCCTTCCTGTGGCCTCTTAGGATGAGTCAAGCCCTCTTTCTTGAGCATTAGACATTTTCAATTGCCCATTATACAACCCAATGAGAAGATTTTTAATGTGCTACTTACAAATGCTCACCGCATTCTGACACTCTTCAGACATCCTGAGAAAAAGAGGTAAAGATATGAATTATCTTTGTAGGGAATCAATAGCCAAACAGCTGAGGGTCTGTAATTTGGGAGCTACATTTTCCCTTGTATTCTACTAGGTGTTAGGCTCCTGGGAGAAGCAAAACTATTCCAACAGTTTGTCTCCCTTAAAAAAGGAGGCTGACCTACATCTAAGACATCTGGTAGCCCTCCAACTGTACTCCATCTCTGAATCTGTCCCCCTCTTTCCCTTAGCCTTAAAAACCAAACCTGCTCCAAAAAAACCCTACCCACTCCTACTTGATTATCCCATCCTCACCTCTTACTCCTGCTGAGATAGTTTCTCACCCCAGAACAGTCTTCTCAGTTTCTCTGAAATTTTTAGTCCAATTTTCCTTTTCAAGAAGCCTTCCCAGGGAGCCCTCGCAGAAAATGCAATGGTAATGATGGTGGTTGCTCAAGGTGGAGAAAATATGAGAGGGGATGACACTGAACACATGATG
Source organism: Tympanoctomys barrerae (assembly GCA_002564285.1). NCBI lineage: Eukaryota > Metazoa > Chordata > Mammalia > Rodentia > Octodontidae > Tympanoctomys > Tympanoctomys barrerae. Next base: position 15,626 of record NDGN011363128.1, on the reverse strand, counting down.
AATTTGAAAGTGTCCCACTTGCCTTGGTCATCATCCTGGGGTTTGGTGTGGTTCATAGAGCAGGCCTACCATGTCTCATTAGACATGACCTGTGCCATATCCATGGCATGGACTGTACATATGTATCAACCACTTGCCCATATGGACCCAGCTTCTGGGATGAGGGGTTACTGCACTGTCCACACTGAACTCTCCAGTGTGATAGCCACTAACCACATGAAGCCACATAAATTCAATGTCAGATTCAGCCCCTCCATTACACTGGCTGCATTTCAAATACTGAAGTGGCTAATAGCAACTGTACTGCACAGAATAGGTGTAGAACATTTTCATCATTCCAGAAAGTTCCAGTGAACATCTTTGATCTATAACTCTTATTACAACTCCAAAGAACTTTTCCTAACACACTGTATATAGCAGGCATCAATATAAATATGTAATTCAACACTGAGTCCATGATCAATTGGAGAATGAAATGATACTGACTGATAAAAACCATTAGGTTTAAATCTTTAACTCTGTCATTCAGAAGACTCTTTACCCTTTGTCTGAATGATATCTTCTATCATCTTGACCCTTTCCTCATTTATGTGGGAGTTTTTTGAGGCAGGATCTCATTGTGTAGTTCAGACTGGCCTTAAACTCACTATGTAACCCAGGCTGGCTTCAAACTCAAAGTAATTGCTTTGCTGCTTCAGCCTCGCAAACTGTGAGATTACAGACATACACCATCACATCCAGCCCTCTTTTATTAATCACTGAAGATCATTCTAAAATTATATCTGAATGATGCTGATTTGACAGCCCCTCACCTGCACTCCTTGCCTCCAGCAGCTTGCGGTAGGTGGCGATCTCCACATCCAGGGCCAGCTTGATGTTCATCAGCTCCTGACAGTCACGTAACAACCGGGCCAGACCATCCTTGGCCTGCTGTAGTGCATGCATTCTTCAAGTCTTGGAGCTTGGCATTGGCATTGTTGAGGGCCGTCTCCCCATGCTGCTCTGCTTCTTCAATGGATGACTGTAGGTTGGCATTCTGGGATAAAGGTACAAAGATTATTAGTATAGCGACTAGGAAATAGGAAACACCTGATTGTTCCTGTGAGGAGCTCTCTTACCCTCATCTAGCAAGCCTCCTTCCCCTTCCTTAGAAGCCCCAATGGAACATGCTCAGAACACAAGTCAATGCTGTAATTGTTTACTTAATCCTTGGCCCATTGAAATTAACTCATGACTCAGCCAGAACGGAGCATAGATTGGCTTTCCTAGGCTAGCAAAAGTAGTAATGAACTGGTTAGTCATTGATCTTCTTTGCAAAACTGTTAGACTCCCTCAGCTAATTACTAAATTCCAGTGATTTAAAAAGAAGCCATCAAGATTATGTGAAGAGCATAAGTGGCTCTGCTGAGGGCAGATCCTACAGAACTGCATAGGGACACTAATACTGAAACTGTAAAATTTGCTAGGCAAACTAGATTGGGCAATCATCTTTCCTTAGGGTGCATCCCAAGAAGTCTAGTCTCTTAATGAACATTTGGAAGAACAGAGGCTCCCAGAGACTGTGCTAGTCCCCAGTATCATGAAAGCATGTGACAGAGGAGTCCAACTGGTACTTTTCTTTCTCCCAAGGGGTCAGAAGACCTCCAGAATTAATCCTAGACCCATCTGCTTCTTGACATTCTCAATCTCTGCCTGAAGCCTCTGGATCATCCTGTTGAGCTCCATGATCTCACTCCTGGTGCTCCTCAGGTCATCACCATGTCTGCTGGCTGTGGTTTGCAACTCTCCAAGCTGATAAAGAGAAAATCATCAATGTGGCTTTGCATAGCACTGGCCCATTCTGGATGAAGGTCATCAGGACCTACAAGTAGAGTTTGGGGGAGAGGAGAGTTCCCACCTTAGTCTGATACAGTGCCTCAGCCTCAGCCTTGCTTCTCTGAGCAATCTCCTCATACTGGACACGGACCTCAGCAATGATGCTGTTCAGGTCCAGGTCACGATTGTTGTCCATGGACAACACGACAGATGTGTCACTGACATCTCTTTGCATCTGGAACAGCTCCTGCAAAGAATATGGATGGTCACTGGCCCCAGAGGATGCTGGGAATCTTCTACTAGTTTGAAAGATGAAGTTAAAAAATAAGATAGAAAAATGCACTTACATTTCAGGCCAAGAAAAGAATGCAAAGCAATAAGGCTAAAAGAAAAAGGAAGTATACAAATATAATCTAATTTGTGGCCTAAAAGTATAATCTAGTAAACCCTGCTGTGTAGGTCTCCAAGGGATCACAGTAGGGAGGGATATTATGAAGAAGCTGAACTAAGAGCCATAGATGAAGATACAGAGCAAAATAGACTGAGATCAAGAGGGACCCTGGTCGAGAGATGAGGAATACACAGGTTAGGGGAGCTAAATTATTTCCTAGGTGGAGCAGAGCTGAGTTCTGTATCCTGTTCTAGTGTCCTGTTGCTCAACCATCTCCTAAAGTTATACCTGAGAGACATTTTGGGAAGATGCCAGTGGGCATTCTGGAGCTTAGGAAACCAAGGAATCACCATGTCATAGAGGGTCCTCAGGAAGTTGACTTCATCTGCCAGACTGTCCACTTTAGCTTGCAGCTCCACCTTGGTCATGTAAGTGGCATCCACATCCTGAAAGAGAGGTCAGGAACTGGGACAATGAGCCCCTCCCACAGCTCTTTCACAACCCTCAACTCTCCTATCTGTTCCTCCCCAAACCCTTCTAAGTGTCACTTCTCACCTGACCTTTCTAGAGAAAGAAAAATCAAAATGGTTTCTTTCCTTTCAAAAACTTTAGCCAATCAAACCTGTTCCATAACAAAATATAAACTTTATCAGCCAGACAGAGAGTAACCATGTGGTTTTAGGGTAGAAAATATGTACTATGTGTATGTGATTTGGTTATGGAGTACAAAAAGCTCAACCTACTGAATACAAATGAGGATGTTTTCGCTACTTTACGATGATATTGGTTTAAATAAGTAACAATTAATTACAGTTATAATTATAACTATAGTTATAAACAATACTCAGAATACATGCTGAAGATCTTGATTGATGCTACACATAAAATATGCATGATTAGTTCACATTCCTAATTAGTTCATTAGTCACAGTAGAGTTCTAAGATGTCTTCCCCACCAGCCATGTACAGAGCAGCTTCCTTCATTAAATATTTCCAAAAATGTAAGGAAAACATCAGCCACATCCACAGCATTGGATCAGAGGCTGTGCTCCCTCCATGCAGGGGAAGGAAGCCTTGCCTGCTTGGTCTGCTCACCCACCTTCTTGAGCCCCACAAACTTGTTCTCTGCTGCAGTGCACTTGTTGACCTCATCTTCATACCTGGAACAGAAAAGGACACACATTTGGGCAGAGACATTTCAGAATCTGCTCACCCAGAGGACCTTCTCTGTGGGTGTGTGACATGTTGGGGCTCACAGGTCCTCATGCAGGGTTTAATGTTCTGCCGGCTTGAGCTTCTTCATAATTGCTTAACAAGGGTCCTGAGTTATTTTTTGTTGAGCCCTGAGAATCGTGTAGCCAGTGCTTTCCAGAGTTCCCTCAGTGCTCAGGATACTGCCCCACCCTTCCCTCCAAATGCAGTAGACAAAATGAGATATGGGCAGTCAGAGAGGGGGAGGATGTCAAGAAGCCAACTGCCTGCCTGTGCTCTTAGATGGACTTCACAAAACATGATGTATACAAAGAGGACCACAGTAATGCTTCCGCCCCTTGGATGGTTCTGCCTGTTTGTCCCACTTTCCTTAAGTACAAAGATTGCTCATCAGAACTTGGGATAAAATGAACTTGTCTCCTGAATGCATCAAGGCTGTGGGACCCCTTCCTGTTAAGGACTCTCCTACCCTGAGTTTGGGTTTTATGAAGACTGGAGAACAGGAACCATTCTGAGAACAAAGCTGTTTCTATGTGAATCTGAGTTGCCACTGGATCCCCAGAACCCAGCTTGAAACCCACCAGAGAGCCAGTGGCCATGAGCTTGTACAGTGTAGAGTTCGAAGGGGACATCCCCAGAGCAGTCACAGGACTCTGTAGGTCCTGACCCCTGGGGATTTCAGGAGTCCCCTCTCACCTTGAGAGCCCCACTCACCCTAGAGATCACAAAGGATGTAAATTATAACTTGGGCCCTACAGAAGGAGGTTGACTGATGTGGGGATTGGAAAGGACATGTTGCAAGAGCACTTCACAGTATACAGCCCTAGCCCCTCTATCTAGTGTCCCAGGAGTTGGGCACATCAGACTCATGAGGCCTGTCCACACCTACTGATTCAGAATACTGAGGACTGGGACACAGGAATATTCACTTCTGCCAAACTTCCAAGGAAACTCCCGAGTACAGTAGAATGTGAGGGCTCCCCACCCTAATGGGCTTAACTTTGGGGAAGACTCTTTTATCCATCTGGGCTGGAGGAGGGGGCCTGCTGGAGACTGAAAAATATATAATAATGAGCCAGGTAGGAGTGTCAGTCCCCAGCCCTGTCAACCCCTTCTGCTAGGTCATACTTCACTCTAAAGCCATCCAAGAGTATTGGCTGAAGGCACAATCAGGAATAGTCGAAATCTCGAATTAACACCACACACCCCCACTAATCCTCCAGGAAGGGAAATGCCCCCGTTAGATCCCTTACTTCTTTTTGAAGTCTTCCATCAAGTCCTGTGTGTTCTTGAGCTCTCCCTCCAGATTCCCTCTGTCCCCCAGAAGAGAGTCCAGCTGCTTGTGCAGGAAGCTGATGTAAGAGTCAAAGAAAGGTTCCAGGCTGCGGGGGGCAGAGCCAGAGCCTGCAGCCTGCTGCTGGAGCAGCGCCCACTTGGTCTCCAGAACCTTGTTCTGCTGTTCCAGGAAGCGCACCTATGTGGGGGGAGGAAGAAATGGAGCTCCCTGACCTGGACAGCAGTGCACCTGTCCCAGAAAGTGGAGACATAGAGAACGAGCCCTGTTCTTCAAACCACAAGCACCTCTATGTTGTGGAATTTGGGAAGGAGAGGGATGAGAAAAAGAGAAAGCTGCATTTTGTTGAGTTTTTATTGCTTGCTATTTCCCATGTTCTGTCTCATTTATTCCTACAACCACCTGTACAAGGGGTGGTATAAGCCCCATTTTACAGACTAGGAGGCTAACTCATAGAGCTTATACTGCCAAAATTGGCATAAGGACTAAGGGACACAACTGAGAGCTAACCTAGGCCTGATCTGGGTCTTTTGAGACCCTTCAGAACACAGGTAAAAGAAGTTATCATGAAGTTAATTTTAATTTTCTTTTAGATGTAAGCTTCTTTCACCTCCATGAAAGTGGTAAAATAGTTCACAAGGTCTCACTTTTCCTTAGATGTTTCACACAAGACCTCTTTCCATATACTCAGCTTGCAGCTGACTGAGGTCCACTTCACTCCTGGTTCACTCACTCCCCTGAGCACACACACACTTCTCGGCCCTAGCATGGAGCACTCAGTATAACATGGGTGAAGCACAGTGTCACTCAGGAGGTAAGTCGTCTGCCAAGGTATATCACGGAGGGGCTTGAGATTTGGGGTTTGAGATTTGTATGGACACAAGATTGATTACCAGCTATTTTGGGTTAGCAAGAAATTGCATCTCAACAGGAAATGAAAGTGAACTCTATCGATTTTGTGGCTATGACTCCATTCTTCTGAGTACTAAGAGCTTGCTTGGACTCTCACCTTCTGAGCGCTAAGAGCACGCTTGCCTCATCTCAACTCTAGTGGAAAGTTAAGAGCAGGAACCCTTCCCACATTTCACAGATGGAAAAATAACCCAAAGGGCAAGAGAAACGTGCTCATTGTTCTGAGGGGAGCAAGGCCAAGATCCAGCACTCCTGCAGCCAAGCTGCCAGCCACCACTGGCCTCTTCCCTTGCCAAGCCTCTGGGTAGCGCAAGCCTCCACCACAGCTCTCGGGTTGTCCTCACCTTGTCAATGAAGGAAGCAAACTTGTTGTTCAGAGTCTTGATCTGCTCGCGCTCCTGGGCCTTTACTTGCCCAATTTGGGGGTCAATCTCCACACTGAGGGGCTGAAGGAGGCTCTGGTTTACAGTTACTTCCTGGATTCCCCCAGAGAAGCAACCAGGGCCAAAACCACCAGGCCCCCCAAAGCCACCAAGACCACTAAAACCACCAGCACCTCCAAAGCCACCAGCTCCACCAAAGCCATTTCCCATTCCCCTGTTACCACCAAAGCCACTCCCAAAGCCACTGCTACAGCTGCTGTGCCCTCCACCAAAGCTACCAGCCCTGGAGCCACCAGCTGCCACACTGATAGAGATGCTCTTGTTGCCACCCAGGTTATAGAGGCTGTGACTGCCAAAACCTTCTGCTCCACTCCGGAACCCAGAGGCCCCTCCACCAGACTCCCTAGTTTGGGCCACACAGCTCATCCTGCTGCCTCCAGAGACCACAGTGGAGTGTACAGAGAAGCTCTGACTCCCACAACTGAAGGACTTCTTCCAGGATTGTCTGTTCATGGTGAGGATCTTGGACATAGGCTAATGGTCCTTTAGCAAAAGCTGAGGCTAAAGACAGTGCAGGGCCAATAGAAGAGAGTAGCCTTTATATTCCAGAACATTTGGCTTGGCAGAAGGAAAGGCAAGCAATTATCTGAGAATCATCTTGGATTTGGTTTGCCTTGTAGGCAATAAGTGACTTCTTGGTTCCCAGCACACCTCAAAGATAATCCTCTGGACCAAAATGGCTTTGCTTTCTTAGCTTAATCACCCAAACATGCTTCAGTTAACAAAAGATGGAGCTCTCCTCCCTCCCTTCATGTGATTTCCTCAAGGGTCTTTGGGAACCCAAGGATCACCTGATTCAGCAAGATGAGTTGACTTTAGATCCTAGGGTTTAACAGCCACTGAGCTCCATGACACAAGTTGAGGGCCACGGAGTCACTTGCAGGTGGTCTGAGTCCCTCCCTGTGGTGCCACCAGGCCCAAGAGCTCCACCAATAGCTAACTGTCATTGTTCCTATGGCATAGCACCTGTGCCCAACGCTTCAGAGAGACCCAGGAGATGAGGGGTACATTGATCCCATAGAGTCCATGCTGCCACCACTTCAGCAAAAAGGACCTCGCTAAGCAGGCCTGGAAGTGAGCTGAGAAATGCTGCTTATGAGAAAGAAGCTGAAGTAGAACCAACATGTCTGGTCCCTGGGGAAACTGAGGGTCATGACATGGAGCAAACAAGTGTGAAACAGAATGGGCGGAAGGATATGTACGAAAAAGGAGTCTCAAGCCAAGCCCTGGGCTCACCATCCTAGACAAACAGGAGTGGTTTCTAGGTTCATAAGCAAGAAGAAACCTTCAGCTGGCAAATAGAGTCAGCTCAAGAGCTCCACTCATCTGAAGATGAGATCTGTAGGTAAGGGTCTCCTCCCTGCTCTATGGGCTCAGGGTCTGTATTTCCCTACCACACCCTGGACTTTCCCTACTACGGCCCTGTTCACTGGTCAGCGCCCCTCTAGGCCCTGAGCTCCTCAAGGGAAGAGCCTGAGTCCTACACATTCCATCTGTCCAGCTCCTAGTTTCGGGCAGGCACTCCACAGACATGTATTGACTAAACATAAATATCTATGCACAGTTCCCAACCTAGTCTTGTGAATGAAGAATAGGGACACAGATGAATTACTGCATTACTGAATTAACCTCCAGGAACTCAACTCTCCCTTGTCCCCACAGCAAGCCACCTCCACACCCAGCCACACCACACAAGAACAAACTCTGGTTATCATCTACATAGAAGTCTTCAGAAGGGACTGACTTTAGATTCCCCACAAAAGAGGTGACTGCTGTGTCTTCAGAAATCCTTTCAAACTGACAGCTAGTATTTTATGTTTCTGGCATAGTTTTTGGACAAGACAATCTAGGATAGATGATCAGTCTGAAAACTGTGCAGGACCTCAAAGCAAGTGGTCTCATTTGATGGCCTTGAGCCAGCACTTGACTTTTGCTTTTATTTGCAGAAGGAGTCATCTACCCTATGGACAGGGCTGTTTTGCAATTTAAATACATACAATCCAACCATAAATGTGTAAAGTTTGGGGGGTTTTGTTTGTTTTTCAGTCCTGGATGTCAAACCCAGGGCCTTGCCCATGCAAAGCAAGCACTCTACCACTGAGTTATATCCCTGGTCCTAAATGTTTGAATTTTGAAGTCAACTTATCTGTGCCCAGAGTGGATTCTATGTCAGGTTGTCTGAAATATTAACTTCCACCCAGCATTAGATCCCAGCCCCTCCTGGTAAAGTCTTACTTATACTCTTTGGAATTCTTTAAAATCAGCTCAAGTGCCCTTGTTGGGGGAGGGGTGCTGAGCCAGGCTCACCTGAAGCCCAAGGTGAGGGTCCAAAGCAAGAAAGGACAGACCTCAGCATCTTCCATTCCCTTCCCCTTCCTGGGCTCTAGCACCAAGGAAGTGGGTAGCAGCTCCCTGACTGTGGCTCACATCCCTGGGCATGTGCTGGAGAAGCAAGATGGAGATAGGTGATGAGCATGGGGTTGAGTTCTCCTCATTTGTGTCACATTAGCCTGCTGAAGCATCACTTCATTTCCTTACCTCACAAGTCAGGGTGGTGTTCTCAGCAGCTGAAGAAGCTTCGGGAAACACCCAGAGTTACCATGGTTGGCAATGTTTCCTGTTGGCTGGAGGATCTTGCAAAGGAGTGGTGTCTAAATGGGTTGCCTGCTGCCAGCAGCCTGCGCGCTAATCCCTCACCTGCCAGAGCATTCTGTGTGAAGACTGCCAGGCGGCTGACCATTCTGGGTTCTCACTTCCCCACCCACAAAACAAGGAAAAGTGTCACCAGCTAGAGTTATTTCCTCCAACAAAATTGCTCTCTGGTATTCAACTGCAGTAAGAAGCTTAAGGGTTGCCTACAGTATAGTTGTGAGTGGAGAAATGAATCATGAACCAGTAGCCATCTCCTCAGGCCAAAGTGGATAGATGGCTACTGTTTCCCTACCCAGACTTGCTGAGGGGATGGGGGCGATTCTCACTGCTCCTTTATGCACATAGATTCACAGGTCCCATACGAGATGACCACCAATTTGCTAAAAGAAAGAAAGAAAAAGAAAAGGAAAGAAAGAAATCTGGTTATGCTACACCTAGGCTAAAACTTAATATTCTTTTTTCTTCTTAACATGTTGAAATAAAATCTATAAACAACTAGGATAACTTTACTTAGCCAGAAATTAGCAACAATACATTATCATATAGAGCAAACTCTCTTTATAGCTAAAGCTTTATAAAGAAGTAAGCATCAAAGTATATGAAATCTTCTTGTTCTAAGCCTTAACTATTAACATACACAATTTGTTCAAATTTTGCCTTCAAATAATTCAACTCACCCAAAAGTCTTTATCTTGTTCTTAGATCCCTTCTAGGACTTGTCTAGGCCAGAATATTAATCCCCAAGATATCCTTGATTAAAAGATCCTATTTTTGTCAAATAAATTTTGGAAATGAAAATTTTATATCCAGTCTTGGGAATTTTTTTAGTGTGAGAATTGGACACAGAACCCTCACCTTCACCTTGAATTTGTTTCCTTGCTGGGAAACAAAGAATTCCTTGTTTTATTGGATTTTTTTTTTGTTTTTTGTTTTGTTTTGTTTGTTTGTTTTATTTAGAGTAGAGTCTACAAGGTCTCACTACAAAGGTCTGACTTGTAGTGATTCTCTTGTTTTCAGCTCCCTGAGCACTGGGATTACAGGCCCACAGCCACCGCACCCAATCTCATTCGCCATCTCAGTGTGCCCTGAGAGCAAGGCTAGCACAGCAGGCCAGGGATCAAACCTCCAACCCCTGTGTCTGCCTAAGCAGGTGCTTTAATCTGCTGAGCTGTCTGGCTGGCCCTTGTTTTTGTTTTGAGACAGAGTCTCACTAAATTACCCAAGAAGCTCTAATTTGTGATTATCCTGCCTCAGACTCCTGGGAGCTGGGATTATAGGCCTGCTGACTCTTGGGATTTCAATAAAAATCATTAGAATGTTAAGAGTCCTTAAAAGCCCTGTAGGAGGGGGTGCTGGGAATATAGCTCAGCAGAATAGGGGCTTACCTGGCAAGCACAACATCCTGAGTTCAATCCCCAGTACCACAAAAAAAAAATCCTGCAGGAGGCCCAGTGTGGTGGTGTGCACCTGTAATCCAAGCACTCAGGAGGCTGAGGCAAGTTTGAGGCCAGCCTGAACTACACAGCAAGACCCTGTCTCAAAAAAAAAAAAAAATCCTATAGGAAATAATCTTCTTGTCTTTGTTTAAGCCAAGCCTCCCAGACAAACTTAACAAATCTTTCTGTCTTAACTCTACTGGCGTGCTGTTGAATATAGACACTAGTCCAGCTACCCACCCAGAGCATATGAGAATGACACAGAGGCCAGAAGGGATGTGTAGGCATAGGATCAACGTGTGCCTCACCCCTGTAGAGGAGAATTTGTGCAAGTGAAGCAGCAAGAAGCTGAGAGCAGACTGTGGTCTGGCCTTGAAGAAGTAGAGAAGAGCAGTGGGGCATTAGGAAGTAAGTATACAGGTTCTCAAAGACCAACTCTCATAGCCACTCTCACCAGCATGGACTGGGCTGGGTCTTTTAGAAAATCATCAGCATACTGGGTTTTCTGGAACTTGAATGGATGCCTCGCCTTCCTCTTCCCGTGTAGTTGGGGGAAGAGGAAATATAGAAGTCTCGGAGGTAGACAGGCCTGTGAATAAGTCTCAGCCTTGCCGCTCTCCAGGGGCACAACATCAGGCGAGTTTACTTTCTGACTCTAAATTTTCCATTTGGAAAACTGGAATTAGCATAGCCTCCTCACAGGGAGACAGTGGGGACTATTGGAGGTAATGTTGGAAAGCCTTCACACAGTGCAAAGGGTTGGCATGTGGAGCCCTTGGGATGATGACATTGAGGTATGAAGACTTCCTCATAGGTAGCAATTCTGTGGCCAAAGAGTGGGGAGGAGTTCTGAGAGGCAGCCCAGTTTAAGATCAATGCAACATTGATGTCTCACTTTTTAAAAAATTATTATTATTATTATTTATTCATTTATTTGGTACAAGGTCTCACTACACAGCTCAGACTCATAGTGATCCTCCTGTCTCAGCCTCCCCAGCACTGGGATTACAGGCATGCACCACCATGCCCAGTTTTGGGGCCAGCACAAGCACGTGGAGTTCTGGGGCCTGTGTGGCATGGTGTACCAGATAACTTTCAAGTGGAAATAAATTTCCCTTCTCAAATATTTACCTTTAACACCTATCTGTGCAAAAATATAAAAACATTTAACACTGATGGAGCACCCGCCGTATACAAGCCACTAGCCTAGGCTGTTGACAGCTATCATTTCTAATTGTCATAAAATTCCATAAGGTTAAATTTTCATTCAGTTTTACAGCTAAGGACATGAGATTCACTAGCTTGCCCAAGTCAATTAGCTTAGTAAGAAGAGATTTTAATCAGACTGACATAAGTCTGCGGAAACTTCCTATTTCTGTATGGATCTCAGCAAGCCAGAATGCATCATCTCAGCCTGAAAGATCCATTTTGATAAAGACCCCCCCAATACAGGAAGGTCAGCCCTGCCTTAAAGCGTCAACTTGTGTCAATTAAAATAGATTTAAACCTTATTAACTCCCTGAAACACCCATTATTGTTCAGGTACTTCCTTCCTCCTTCAGTGTCTCCTGCTCTTGCAGCTGGAGGTCAGAGCTGTGGCATGCTGAAAGTGTCCCATCCACCTTCACAGGCCTCTGCTGGGGAACCTCTCCTGCTCACGTATGAACTTCAGGTTCATACGTGATACCTCTCCACTCCAGAGAGCTGTTAACGCCACATGCCAGAAGTAAAGAGCATACCAGAGACAATGACCTACAGGCCAAGAAGAGGCTGGCTAACCCTACAAGTTCAGCAGCCTAGCACAGTGGTTACACGCTTAGGCTTTGGACTTGAGGCTGAGATCTGCCTCTCCCCATCAGGCATGTCACTCTGCCTCGCGAAGGCCCAGTACCCTCAACTAGAAAAATGAAGCTAATTACTACCTGCCTCCTATGGCAGTTGTAAGGATTAAATGAGATGACATGCAAAATTGCAGTGTATGACTTACATCAGTAACAAAACTTGGTTATTTAATCATTTTGGTTTTGTTAACTATGTCAGGACAGCAGTCCACCCTGCACTTTTGCAGACCTCATTAGCTCAGGGAAAGCCACAGTGCCTGCAAGGTTCTAGGCTCCATCTGGTCACAGATGGGCACCAGGATGAGTGCGGTGCAACCATGTCCCTTCAGGTCACTTCCATCCTGATGTGGAGAACAGACACAGCAGCTGATCATTATGAGAGAGTAGGACACATGATCAAAGGGAGCAAGCAGTCCTGGGAGCTCAGGCAGCAGGCATTTAGTACCACAGGAGTGAGGGGGCATCGGGAGGCCATCCTAAGTAATCTCTAAGGAGGAATAGGTGATGGAAGGTGGAATGAGAATTTCTAGCAAAGGGACCAGAGGATCAAATTCACGCCAGCATAAACCCACAGGCGCACCAGAACCACCTGCACACTCATCCAGGGTTATTTTCTCAGGTCTTGAAAATCTCCACCTAAAGCTACAACACGTTCCTGGCTTTGATGGTTTTGTCCAAAATAAAAAACAAAAATGTCCATTTTTACAACAAACTCTTAATTCCAGAAGGATCTCTCCTTGCTAGAGAGAGAGTGGGGAGTGGGATATCTTCTTGCTTTGGTGGGCGGTTCTCAGCAGCACCACGGTGGGTACCTCGATGACCACTTGTGCATTGTAAGATGTTTCATACTGTTTAAGGCTCTGCCTTCAAGATGTATGTCACCGCTCTAGCTGTCATAGCCAAAATAGCACCAGTCTTTGCTGTATGTTGACAGAAAGGGCGGAATCACCCCTACCCAGAACCACAGCTCTTTTTCATTTTTTTGAACCAGGAACCAAACTCAGGACCTCATATTTGCCAGACAGGAGCCAAACCACTAAGCTATATCTCCAGCCCCTCAACAGTTCTTTGTTTTTTTTTTTCAAATTGATTTTGATTTTGATTTTTGTTTTTTGTTTTGGTTGCGGTGGTATTGGAAACCAAAACTATGGCCCTCATACTGAGCTACATCCCCAGTCCTTTTTTTATTTTTACTTTTTATTTTGAAGCAAGGTCTCACTAAGGTGCCTAATTTCCCATGGTGGGCTCAAATTTGTGATGTTCCTGCCTCAGTCTCTCGGTGCCAGGATTACAGTTGTGTGCCAAAACAGCCAGGCACAACCAGAGTTGTATTGCCATCTACAGCCATCTTTTCCTGCCACAGTGAGGAATGGAGCTGTCACCATGTGGTCATGTCACTGCAGATTCCAAAGGTATCACACGGCTCCCACCCCACCTCCATCAGTGGTTTCCTAGGAGCGTCAGCACCCAGCCTTCAGCCGGGACCACAAGGCCTGGTGGTGATCAGCTTGCTCTTAAGCATGACAGTGATGTGCAAATTGTGTCTTTTGTACACCAAAGTGGTTTGTAAGAGATAAAGACAAAATATGTTTTCAGAGCTGAGTTTTCTTAGCCAGCCAAGGAGTACTGCGAGGTGTCCACATGTCTGGATTTTGTCAGCAGAGAAAGCAGAGGGACAGGGACATGGAGATGCATTTTCTGACGATTGATTAACACACTGCCACCCAGCCTCAAGCAAAACTGACAAGAGTCCTGCGGAGATTTGCCTCCAAATTACCCAAAATGTTCCAGCCAAACCTTCAACAGCAGCAATCAGGTCTGGATTATGCAGTTAGGTGCTGATCTGCTTTTAAATTCTCATGGGAAACCATTCCCATTCCCATGCACCATCTGTGGATGTGTCACCAACACTGCAACTACCTGCTCTGGCCTGCAGCCTGAATCCCAGAAAACAAAGGGAAATAGCCTGAAATCTACAAACAAACCCGATCTCCTCCATGTCTCCCCCAAGGACATGCAAACCAGTGAGTCACAACTCTTGGAAGAGGAAGGTGGTCATTTGAGTGTTCCTTCCATGGGGGGAAAGGGTAACCGGACAGAGCATTATTAAGGGTAGATTAGTTCCACTGTGACATAACAAGAGGCTGTACCACTCCACAGTCAAGAAAGAGGGATGGGGAGCAAAGCAAAAAGCATGAAAGAAATTCTTTTATCTTTTATTTATTTATTTATTTACTTGGTACAGAGTCTCACTATGCAGCTTGAGCTCACAGTGATCCTGCTGTCTCAGACTCCCCAATGCCGGGATCACAGGCATGTACCACCATGCCTGGTTTCCATGGCTGGCACGGTATGTAGTACCGAGGATCAAACCCAGATCATTGTGCTTTCCAGGCAGGCACTTAACCACTGAGCTATCTCCCCAGCCCCAAAAGAAATGCTTGACCATTGACCTGTGGCCTCAAATCTCAGGTTAGGCCCCAAGCATCAAGTTATCTAACTCCAAAACTCATTATAGCAAAATATGCCTAAGAGGACAGGAAATGAGTGGACAGACTACACAGCACCCCCAACTCCATACTCCAAGAACAAAAGGTCTTGTCAATTAAAGAAAGCAAGCCTCAGCCCACCAACTTACAAGCACCTGGAAAGTCAACATAGAATAGCCCAAAGAAATGGTATAAATACCTAGGCAAAGGGTTTTTTAAAAAAAAAAAAGATCACTTTAATAGGAAAGAGCTCTGAAAACACTTTTGGCTTGAATTAGAAATGGTCAGAGCTGGGCTGAGAATATACAGCCAAGCATGGACTTAACTCCTTCAGTCTCAGGTCTTGAGAGCAAGGTCTTCAGCCTTAGCCATCCTTCTGGGAAATGACACCAAGATATAACTCCTCCACCACCCATTCCTCCTGATCCAAGCCCTCCCTTAAGAGGTTTGCTCCCTAAAACCCAATCACTGAAAGCTATCTTGATGGTAGGGTCTCCTATAAACCCCCACAAAAATATAGGCCAGTGGATATAGGTTAGAGCCTGGAGGAGAACAGAAAAAGACAGAGGGAACTGTCTGAAAGTGAGACATGCCACCAGGAACAGTGTTCCTAGAACCTCAGCCCTGACTGTTGTCTGGTTGACCATCCTCCTTTCCTGACTCTAGGTGACTGGCTCTTGGATTTCAGCCTGGGACCTCTTTTCTTTATTTTCTTTGTGAAGAACTCATCCGTCTCCGTGATTTTAGGAAGAGCCTTTACCATCTAAAAGCTGATGATGTCCACATGTGGGTCCAATCTGGCAAGCCTCTCTTCTGAGCCACACTCCCGTCTCCAGCTGTGGCCCAGATGTGTCCTTCAGGTGGCTCCCACACAGCTCCAGCTGACTAAAGCATAGTGCCTGCCATTCTTCTTCACAGTCATTCACCCTCCAGCCCTGTCATGTGTGCATGCACATACACACACACACACACACACACACACACACATATATGCAGGCACACACATGCACCTTAGTGGTCTCCTCTATATTGAGAGACCTGGGATCCAGTCAGTCACAACTCTTTTTTTTTTTCTTCAATAATTTTTTTTATTACTTTTATTGAGAAAGAAATAGCAATGAGGCGGTTTCAAAACAGGTCA
>NDGN011363099.1:0-11917 GCA_002564285.1 Tympanoctomys barrerae | reverse complement strand
TGTGTGTGTGTGTGTGTGTGTGTGTGCTGGGAATGGAACTCAGGACCTTGCACTTGTCATTAGGTGCTGTGCCAGTGAGCTATATCCCTGGCCCTGAAGTGTTTAAATGTTATTTGAATAGAACCCCGAGGGGGATCTTTTCATAAAGAGAGTTTTTGGACCAAATCCATGTGGTGTGTCCCAAGTGCGATTAATGCTATAGAGTAAAAGGAGGACATTTTTCAAGGGCATAACCTAAATATCCATTCCTTTTTGTGTTTTGAGAAACCACAGAATTTTGAAAAAATACTGGGCATTTTTAATCTATTTTCCATTTCTTGTTTCTAGTAATGGTGGTTCAGGTTATTTGAACCAAATCCTCCAGTTGAAAACTATTAAAAAACTGGATCAAGTATATTCAAAGCAATCATTTTAAAAGCATAAAAGAGATTACAAAGTAGTAAGTAATTATCAGATAAAATATAAAGAGAATTCTAGAATTTAGAGGAACAAGCAAGCTTGAGGTTACTTTGCCCCCAACAATCCAAATCTTTGTTTTGAGAGCTTTAGAGGCACAGAGGAGCAGGAAAATAAAGCTGTCCACCTATATGCAGTAAATTGAGGAGGCCAACAGGAGACCCTTCTTTTGGACAATGTAGGATCAACAAGACCCTTACTTCAGCGAGATCTCTGAGTGAAGCTGAGCGAGACCTTGATTCACCTTGAGTGAATTTCAAAGGCCTGAGAAGTCTCTAAGATGTTCAGAAACACTGCACTTTAAGCAAGTGGTCTCCAACTTGTATTCCTAGAGTATAGTCCCACCCGCAGCCTAACACATAGGGCATCTCCCTATAACTGGTGTAAGCGACAGCACGACAGACAGATTCCTTATGCTCACGATCAGGCAAATCCACCAACATGCATCCCAACACCACAGACAGTCTAGCTATCACACACACACCATCAAGGACAAACTCTGCCCTCCAATCAACACATCACACGGTCTCACGCCTCCAATTAACTGAGTTTTTATCCACAGTCAAGGACACACTGCTTAGCTCTAGACCCCATTCAAGGGGGATGGGAGCCATATCAAGTGCTATGGGTATCACAGGGACAAATATATTTAGCCTATAAGAAAATTCAAATCCAAAATTCAAATTTGACAGCCAAGAGACCATTAGAAGCTTTACAGATGGAGCCTGGCATCTCTGTTTTAATATAGAATTCAGGTCACTCTGATATATATGCTAAAGTTTGCTTTATGTGTTTACAGCATAAGTATGCATCCTATGAAATGTAAATCTAGATCTGGGAAAAGGTCCAAGCATTTGCATTGCTAACATGTTCTCAGATGATGAAAATACCAGAGTAGAACCACTGAAAAAATAATTGCTGTCTAGGTGAGGCGTGTGGTCTCCAGTGGGAGAAGATGGGCTGCTATTTTTTTTTTTTTAATTTACTTGATTATTTGGCACAGGATCTCACTGTGCAGCTCAGACTTGCAGTGATCCTCCTGTTGTCAGCCTCCCCGTCTTGCACCGTGACACCCAGACTCAGCTGCAAGCTCAGCGCGCCCAAGGGTGGACCGGGCCCAGTGCGCAGTACTAGGGATCGAAATCCAGTCCCTGTGGTTGCCTTGGCAGCTGCTTAGGGCTACTGTTTGGAGGAAAAGCACAAATACTTCCTGGGATGTTGACAATTTTCTAATAATGCAGTAATAATTACACCGGTATTAAATTATATATTGAGGTTTCAATGTATAAATAAGAAAGCAGCCTGTTCCTTTCAAACACAGTCATATAAGTCAAATTCTATTGTCCTAGCCACCTTTGTGCTATTGACCTCATTTTCTTCTCTTCATGGGTGCTAGAACTTGAACTCAGGACCTCACACTTGCCAGGCTGGTGCTGTGTCACTGAGCTCAATCCCTGGCGCCCAACCTCATTTTCTATAATTGATGCTTAAAGTATAAAGTGTAAAAGTTCATAAAGTTCCAATATATGCATATATTTTTATTTTAGTTCCTAATTGAATTAGCTCTCAAAATTAAGTATCATTAAAAGCTAGATGAAAAATTGATTTGAAGTTCCCAAAAGTTCTTTACAGGAAGCTGAAAACCAGTAACGACACTACAGCTATTTCCAATATTTGCACAGCTAAAATAAAAAAGCTTAGGGTGAGGTAGCTGAGTAGACTAAAGTGCCTGTTTAGATAAGCTTAGGCAAGCACAGGGCTATTTCAGTCTACGATACCAGGTGATCTTCTCTAAACTGCTGGGGTGAGTATCTGCTTGGATTACTTCTTCTTTTGTTCTCTGCAGTTTCTCTAGAGTTCACTTCTGTAAAGCTGGACACTCAGATAACTAGAGCAGTATTGCTCTGTCAGCGATGGAAGCCATTGAGTGCAGTACATGGTAGAATAGTCAGTCTTCGTCTCCGGTCAAAAGGACTCTAACTCAGCAGTTCTAAGCCACCTGTTTTTAGGCTGCAATTTTTCAAGAGCTAAGACCTTTAAGTTAGGTTAGGGAGGTTGTTTTACGTGAGCAATATATAAACAGGCAGGTAGTTGTATTTTCTGGAGGCAACATGATGGATTTTATTTGGGAGGAGGGGAAAGAGGCACTTTCTCTGAGCATTTTATGGAAATAGTTCCCAGCACTCAGAAATCTAAACCATAGTGTTTTATAAGAAAATGCAATGTGTATCTCCTATATAATTAAATATTTTCTAGTAGTCACATGAAAAAGGACCAGATGAGATGAATTTTAATACAGTTTATCTCCCATACAAGATCCAAACTATTTCAGCATGTAATTCTTATAAAATGAATCATTTTTTAAAAGGAGACACTATCAATGTCTCATGCATTCTACGTTTATAATACTTCTTATTTCAAACTAGCCCTATTTTCAGTTCTCAGTAGCTGTATGTGGTTCATAGTTTTGGCATTAGACAGTCCAGCATTAGAATCAGAGTCCTTCTTTAAACAAAGTCATTTAATTTTTTAGAGACAATGTCTTAGTGATTTTTCTCATTGCTGGGACAAAATATACAACACTCAGAATTAAAAGAGAGAGGGTTTATTTGGTTCACAGTTTGTAGAGGTTTCACTGCATAGATGCTCGGGTCTGAAGCAGGGTAGCCCGGCAGAGGTGCATCCCGGAGGAGAAACAGTTCATGGCGGGCAGAAGGCAGAAAAGCATCAGAGTAGCAAAGAAACAGCAAGACTCACATAAACACAGCTGCCCTCTGCCTATTGTGTCATATGCCGGCTACTTGTCTTTAGGTGGTAGAGCGCTCACACCCAGGAAGGGTCTTCCCATTATCCATCCCAGAACTAGGCCAAGCAATCAGTGGAGTAATTGAGTAATCACACCTTTTGGTCCCAGCATCACACACTTAACCCCATCATCACACACTCTAGACCCAGCTACCACTAAAAGCCCCACCATTATGATTTATGTCTGGATGTTGCCCCAGAGCCTCATGAAGTCATGGGTATAGGATTCTAGAGTTTATGATTGACTGACAGTTCAATGCTGGGATTATGAGTGTGAGTGCTACACCCACCCTGAGACAGGAAGCCTGTATACAATTCAAGGGAGGGAAACAGGCTTTCTGGCTTGCTCCTCCTCTCTTTTTGCTCTTGATATTTTGCTGTTTTTTGATGCTGTGAGCTGCTTCCCTCTGCCATGTGCCACCTTGTCTTGGAGCCAGCTAAGTGTGGATTGAAACCTCCCCAAACTGTGAGCTAAATATACCTTTCCTTCTTTAATTTTGGGTGTCTGGTACTTTGTTCCAGCAATCAAAGAAGAGTAACCATGACAGAACTTGGCATCAGAGTAGTGGGGTTGTTCCTGTGGCTGATGAACCTTTGGGAATGGGAAGACTTTGCAAAGGTTTAGAGATGTTTCCTGAAAGAATAGAGCTGGACCACCTTAGGTGGTTCTTTATGGGACATCCTGGTGAGAGCTCAAAAGACCAGAAGGCTGGTAGAAATCCTGCCAGCAAAGACTGGGCTTGGAAGGCTTCTGCACTGGCTTTTGGACTTCAGACCATGTATATCAGTTATGTCTTGGCAGAATATTTGTTTATATTTTGCTCATGTCCAGAGTCATTGGTTGAGACTAAGAATAAGAGCAGTGGACTAATGTTGAGGTCATGGCATGGCTATTGTTTGGGGCTTTTAGCCAGACATGTTGAGAATCAAGAGCAAAGGGCTAGTGCGTAGGGATTTATCTGAGTGGTAGAACACTTGCTTAGCAAGCTGGAAGCCCTTTTTCTCAGCACCAAAACCAAAAAATAAACCTCGCCTAAAAAACAATTCAAAAGAAAAATGATAAAAATCATCTAAGAGCAAAGGGCCCAGGAGGATGATTTAAAACAGGGAGTTTGGCCAGAAGGGAAGCACCAGTAAATCTATGGGCTGAAAAGAGAAAGCAGAGGAGATTCTTGATTGTTTAGAAGGACCGAAAGAATATAACATCACAAGAAGCGGCAAATCTCCATTCTTTTCAGCCTCAAAGCTGCAAAATTGAAAGACTGCTTTTAGGAGAAAGCTGCAGGGCACCATGATCCAGAATGGCGGCAACAACACAACGCTCCAGAATGTCAGTGGCTGCTGTATCTGGTTACAGAATAGCAGCGGCTTAGAGAATTTGTTCCTTCTAATCAGGTTCAGAGTGCTCAGCCATCCAAGCACTAAACCCCGACATGCCAGAGTGAAGAAAGCCTGGCTACTGCTCCAGCTGGCAGAAGACTTTGGCTTCATCCATATGGCATTGGTGTTAGGTGTATGCAGAATGTAGGAGTTCTGAGGTTAAGAAGGCTTCCACCTAGATTTCAGAAGGTCTGGGGGGCCAGGCGGTGTGCCCCAGAGAGGACAGTGTGGGAAGCTGTGAAGGAGAAGCCAAAGGTGCACAAGAGACCCCAAAAGTTTTGAGAGGCCAGGAACATGGATCATCTAAGGAAAGTTGCAAGGAAGAAGCAAAGCAGCCCTAAGAGGGAAGCCATGGGAACTACCACTATTACGAGTGCCATAGCACTATTTTGAATGTTTCACATAGAACTATAGGATTTAATGTTTGCCCTGTTGAATGTTGGACTTGCTTTGGTCACATTCCCTTATATCCTCTGGTTGGTAACTTTGGAAACGGAAATGTCTATTTTGTGCCACTGGATATTGGGAGTGTTTCACTTTCTTTTCATTTGTACAGGGGTTCATAGCTATGAGTTTGCTTTAGGTCTTGCAGGAGAACTGAACTTTTCAGCAGTGTTGAAGCTGTTAGGATTTTGGCAATTCACAGAGATGGACTAAAATGCCTTGTGCATCAGGAATGTACGTAAGTCTCCGGGGAGCCAGGGGTAGAATGTTATGGTTTGTGTCTAGATGTCCCCCAAAGCCTCATGAATTCATGGTTCATTCATAGTTTGATGCTGAGATTATGGGTGTGGGCCCTGCCTTCACGTTGGAGCAAGCAGCCTGCACACAGCACAAGGGAGGGAAGGAGGCTTTCTCTTGCTCCCCTCTTTTTGCTTTAATTGCTCTGTCCATTTTTCTCCACCATGAACTGCTGCCCTCTGCCATGTGCCACCCTGCCTTGAAGCCACCAAGTATGGATTGAAACCTCCACAAACTGAGCTAAACAAACCTTTCCTTCTTCAATTTTGGGTGTTTGGTATTTTGTCTCAGAAAGCAGAGAAAATGAGAGAAAAGGCAACACAAATGAGATGAAAGTCACCAAGACATCCGCCTATGACTGTTTAGGGAGACATCTAGACACAAGCTGTAACAGAGAAGGTCTTGATATATTACTCCTGGGCTCAAGAGAGACTCTTGCTCCTGTCTCTGAGTAATGGGGCCCATGGGAATATGTCTCTACACTTGGCTTTAAGCAGAGCCTCTTCCCTCTCCCACATCATGTCAAGTGATGGGCCCCCATGAAACCCTTCTCACTCACCTCTCACTCAACTCTTCAGAGCGAGCTGGCTCCTCACCAGCCTCTGTCTTCAAGGAAGCAGCCAAACAGTGCTGCTTCCTGCAGTCTTGCCCTTTCATGCTTGAGGGAGCGGTGGGCATCACATCACAAAGCGCTTGCGATTCCAGCTGCTCACCGATTAGTTAAGAGAATCACCTGTCTTTATTTCTTTGCAGCTACTGGCAAGCCTACAGAAGACCCCCTTTAAACTACAGCACAATCAAATGTTAGCAAAGAAATCATTTGAGAAAAGATGAGATTTGGGTTAGGCAGAGGACAGAATGAAAATGCGGGACCTTGGTTTAAATGCTCACAACTTCAAGCATGTGACAAAAGATTATGAAGACACGCATAAGACACCACTGAGTGCCATGTGACTGCACGGTCTGGATCCCATGAAGGCAGTCCTGGTGGGGGACTCCTGTCTCTGGGGGAATTTCACGTGTGTCAAACTGAGGAGGGTATGAGGTTCTCTGCACTATCTTTTTTTAAAAAAAATAAGTCATACCTAGTGGAGTTCACTGAGGAAGAAGCCATCTTTGATCTTGTGGGGTTCCCTTGGGAAGAGGGAGTGAGGGAGTGAGGTAGGTAGCTAAATGCCTGGCTTTGCTGACGCATGTCATGCACAGCCTTGGTAGTTGATCAGCTCCAGCAGCTTTCAGATGGTAGTATAAAGGGAAACATATAACAGAAGCTTTTATATGTGGAACCCTTTACTCATTCAAGTCACTGTCTGCATGAGTAGTTTCTGTCTTTTTATTGTTGTGTAGTATTTCATGGTGTAGACAATTATTCATTTAACTCTTCATTGAAGGAGGTCTGGGCTGATTCCAGTTCTTGGCCGTTGTGAATAAAGTTACTGTAAAAATCTGTGTGTGCATTTTTGTGTGGATATGAACCATAATTCCTCGGAGATAAATGCTTAGAGGTACAACTGCTGAGTCATATGGTAGTTCTGAGTTTTCAGCACCTGCCAAACTATCTTCCAGAGTGGCTTGTGGATAGAAGTAACTTGGTCTTCTTTGTAATCCAGTACCAGAGTTCTGTCCTTAGCTGACTTGGATTTATTGCTATCAGCAGTGGCCTGTTGGGTCTGGCTCATACTAGTTCACAAGGATTAAAGGTGTGCAACACTTTCCAACTCCACACTCAGGGATAACAGATCCACCGGCTGTGGGGGAGGTTGGTGCATCACTCCAGTCGGTGAAGTCACATGCTAAGGTGTTTTTTTTTCTTCACTCCCCTTCTCGCAAGCCCTTTACCAAATCTAACTCTGTGCTATAAGCAACTGCAACCTAGTAATTTCTTTTCTTCCCCTTCATTCTTTCCCTCAATTTTAGCTCTTCATTTCCTTAGCATTTATCTAACACAAACATTGCCATTATATTTACCTGCCTTAGCAGTTTTCAATGATATCTTTTAGCTCCTTTCTAAAATGTATTAATATGTATGTGTAAAGTTATCCTACCAATTCTTCTCATATTTTCATTCTTTACTACTGTAATTCCTGCATTTGGCTTAATCTTTGTCCTACAGTCAGCTACATTCAGTTTCAATATTAGTCTTGTTTTTCCATTTCTCTCCACAGAGTAAAGTTTATCAGTTAGTATTTTCTATAAGAAAGGCTTTCCAGAGTTTCAAAATGTGTATTTCATGTCTGTAGCTTCTTGAGGATTTTGTAAATATTACTCCATTACTTTCTGGTTTCAAGTTTACTCTGAGGAAATCTGAAGACAGAATCATTCTTTCCTATTATAAATAATATTTTTCCATAGCTCCCTGGAGAATTTTTTGTCTTTGAACATCGGTAACTTTATTGCAGTATGCTTTGTGCTACTTTTTCTTGGTACACTGTGTGCCTCTTCAATTTTTAACCAAAAGTTTTATTTTGAGGAAGAGTCTCTGGATCATTTCTTTCATTTTTACCCATTACATGTTTACAGTAGAGACTCCAAGTATTTAATTGCATAGGCTTTCCTTTGTGTATCTTTCATATTTGTTATTTTCTCTCTAATCCCTCTTAATTTTATACTTAATTTGATCTATTTTATTATTTTTTCTCTATTACTAACTTTTTAGTTTTTATTTTGTGCTATTCCCATGGTCATTTTTTTTTTCTGTGAAAGATGATTTTTATTTACTTTTTTCTTGAATTACACCCGTTCTCGCATACATTTCAAAATGTCATGACAAAAAACAATTTTCAGGGTGCCCAAGGTAGCTTTTTCCCTCGCCATAAAGATCGTTCTATTTCCCATTTGATTTCTGGTTCTTTTTCTCATTTGTTCCTGGAGGGGCCTTGGATAGATGTTCTGCAGTTCCTCTTCAGTGGCCTGGGCTTTGAATGAGGAAAGGCTTCGCTCTGTCAGGTGTTCAAGGGAGCTTGTGCAGAGAGGACGGAGGCCTACATCGGGTGAGTAGCAACGTTCCTCTGATGCTCAGTTCTAAGTGTGTCCCTCACCTCCTCAAGGGAGAAAGGCAGGTTTAGAGATGCGCTGCTGCAAGTCTCTCTTCTCCCCGTACTGCATGGTACACTGCTTCCTGAAATAGGGTCTTGCCTATTTGGCGAGACCCAGCCTCAGTTTCCAGGGAACAACCTGAGGAAAGAAGAAAGTGGGCGGCAAAGAAGGAAGACTCCTTTAGTGGGGTTAGGAGGGAAGAAGAGTGTGTCTTCAACCCAGAGCAAAATCAGGAGCCTTTATTTATACATGAGTGATTTCATAAGCTTTCTTCATGCAAGATTAACAGATGT
Organism: Tympanoctomys barrerae; assembly: GCA_002564285.1. Taxonomy (NCBI): domain Eukaryota; kingdom Metazoa; phylum Chordata; class Mammalia; order Rodentia; family Octodontidae; genus Tympanoctomys; species Tympanoctomys barrerae. Next base: position 3,206 of record NDGN011363099.1, on the reverse strand, counting down.
GGTTTTCATCTACAAGTGAAAAAAATTTTAAATTTTAATTAATATGAGTACACAGTATAAACTAGGAGTAGTCATGGAAACTTAATCGACCATGGTTCTTTCCGTTCTATTTTCTGCCCTGCCAAAACTCTCAACTCTAAGCTTATTTTCTTACTGCCTCAAGAGCCCGACTCTACACTTCCTTGTTATTGTTGAATGCTCTTGGCCTAGACTTGACCCTTTCTTCAGGTTTACAAGGTATGAGACCCGGAGTCAACCTCTGTAAGAACTTTTTGCACTTAATTAAGTTATGCCCAAACCCTAGTGAATTGTGTGCTCTCTTTTGTGTGAATAATAAGCTGAATAGTTCCCAGGGGGCTTGTGGAGGCACAACCATAGGAAGCTCTGCTTTGCAGATTCTCCACACTTGATGTGACTTTGCCAGAGGCTGAACTCTGGGTGGCTCTCCATATTTATTTAATTCATTCTTGTCTCCTCCTCTCTACCCATCAAAATCCAGTCTAGGGGCCCTGCCGCTGTCAGTTACTGAAAACTGATCCAGCTTTCACACCTCAGAGCATGTCCTGCCCTTAAAAAGTACACGCTGCACTCTCCAAGGCCTGTAGCTGGGGGAATCCTCTTTCCGCTTTCTTCCATATGCTTCATGGTGCTTTTTCTATCCCCTCCTGCTTGCAGCAGCTTTGTTTTTGGAGGTGTGGTTTATAAACAGTAGAATGTATTTCTCCTGGTTCTAGCAGCCCTGGCAGATTCGTGGGGCTCAAGCGGCTCTCTGAAGTCTTTTCTTTTCATGAGAATCCTAATCTCATTAATGAGCACGCTACCTTTATGACTTAAGTACCTCACAACAGCCCCATTTCCTAATACCCTCACACTGGGGATGAGATTTCAACCAATGAATTTTGGACATTTTGGTATGTTGGATATTTGTCTTACTGTGTATTACTTTAAAATTTTTTTTTTTTGTATTTGGTACAGGGTCTGCAGGATCTGCATGGTCTACAGGGTCTCACTACACAGATTGGACTTGTAGTGATCCACCTGTTTTCAGCATCCCAAGAGCTGGGATTACAGGTGTGCACCACCACACCCAGTCTCAATCTGTCTCACTGCACCCGAGGGGGGGGGGCTCAGCCAGCACAGCACCAAGGATCTAACCCCAACCCCTGTGCTCTGCCTATGCAGGCGTGTTAGTTCAATGAGCTATCCGGCCGACTGTGTATTACTTTTTGAATATCTGCTGTGGTTTTTTCTCTTCCCTTAGCTGGAATAATATCTTAGTACCTAGGTAAGTGATCTGGGTTCATGGACTAAGGCAACACAGGATGTATTTTCCCTAGGTTGCTTGTTCCCTGTGGAAACACATTATTAGCTTTCACTGTCTCCCGTGTTCCTATCTTACTCGTGAACCACCCGGAAACTCCCTGCTGTCCAAAATGAGCTGCTGTACCTCAGGTCTTCTTCTAGTGGTGGACTTCAACATTTCCTGTTTCCTGGAAACATCTGGAAGGAATCTACATGAAGACACTAGACTGTGGCACTTAGAGGAGAGCCCTGCCATCTGCCTATGGGGAAGGGCCCTGTAGCTCCTGGAATCTTCCCTGGGCTGCTTTTTAGGGCTGAGGATTTCCTCACAGAATCAAACTGAAAATTCCCTCAGCCTTAGTCCCGCATCAGCCACTGCTTTTGGTGAGCTCCTTTCTTCTTCTTTCCTGATGTACTCCCTTGTTTGGTTGTGACATTTCCTGACAGCTTGCAACGAGTGACTTCTGAGGAGGACAAATATTTCAGGACATCAAAATTGAAAATCATTATTTTACTCTTCATTTTAATTTTAAAAACTGAAGTTGGAAATAATTGTTTCTCAGAATGTTGAAAAGCCTGCTTCAGATGAAATTCAATGCCTGGCTGTTCTTGAACTTCCGTATATTTCTATCTCTGGAAATTTCTGGGTCTTCACTCCTCATGCTCTGACATTCCACAGTAATTTCCTGTGGTCACTTTTATACTCAAAGTGCCACACCTCCCACTGGAGCAGGTGACTTGAGTCGAGAAAATTGTCATCACTGGTTACATAAATACTTAAAATATTTATGTTCTTCCTTTTTTTAAGATTGTACCATTTTAAATTTTGTAATTGTCTTTCCTTAATTTTCTTTTTCAAGCTTTTATTTAAATATTGATCATCTTTCACTGATCTTCTAATTGTCTTCTCTTCTTTCGAATGACTGTCTTTTTAGTTTATGCTTTCTTAAAATCTCAACTTTACTTATAATTCTTTAATTTCTTGCAAATTTAATTTCTCCTAAAGACTTAAAATTTCTAAACATTTATTTTTTTCCCCTCTGAGTGTTTTTCTCTCTGCCCTCTTGATCTATTTTCATGTATGCAGTGTTTTATCATCCAGGGGGTATTAATTACTGTTGAGAAAGATTTATCTGCTTTTTGCACTGAGTTTTTGCTGAAAGTTTCCTTTTGCATCCATACTTTCTTCAAATGACTTGTGAGTGTTGACAGCCCCGTCATATTTAAGAGAGGCAATAGAATACTAATTTGGAATGCCCTGGTGCAGCTTATAGATTGGTGAGCTTCTCTGAAGGATGTCAGCAATTTGTGACCTAGCTGGCTTTACCCCTTTGTGTGGGTATCTGTAGATTTCTCTATATAGGGAGAAACACTTCTGTCTCTTCCATGGGACCAGGAGGCTATTAGGCTATTAAAAAATATTTTATGTATTTGGGTACAGAGTCTCACTATGTAGCTCAGATTCCTAGTGATCCTCCTATTTCAGCCTGCCCAGCTCTGGGATTACACGCATGTGCCACCATGCCCTGTCTCAATGGCCAGCTCAGCATGCTTGGGGGCAGGGTCGGCACAGCACATGGTGTTGGGGATTGAACCCCTGTCCCTGAGCTTGCCTAAGCAGACATTTAGTTCATTGAGCTCTCTCATAGGTCCTACAATTAGAATCTCGATTTCTGTTTTGGAAGAAAATTGAGAGAAGCACTCTTCTGCAAGCAGTCTTCTATAATCTCCTTTTTTCAGTATCTTGATTTAGTTTTACACTCAGAACTTTGTGGTCTCAGTCCACCTGCTTCACATTGATGAGATCCACCATCTTCAGAGGCTAAGCCTCCTGCTGCTTGTTTGGCTGCTTGAACTGAAAAGAGGCTGGGCTGCAACAGACCCTCAGCCTGCTATTCTGAGGG